>JBBMJZ010000019.1:4779208-4802433 GCA_037833815.1 Zingiber zerumbet | reverse complement strand
TATCTCCACAATGGCATGATATTGTCCACTTTGGGCCTAAGCCCTCATGGTTTTACTCTTGGGCTCTACCCAAAAGGTCTCATACCAATGGAGATATCTTTCTCTTATAAACCCATGATCTTTCCCATGTATTTTCAATGTGAGACTATGCTTGCAACCTTGCAACCCCAACACAGTCTAACTTGAGTCAAGTCAAAAAAGATATTACCTTGTATGCAGGATCAAGTAAAGAAGCCAAAACTAGAGCTAAGAATGAACTAGAAAGTGAATTTGACTTAGACTCAACCAATGAGAGGAGCTGGTCAACATGGTCAGAAAACTACTAACAAAAAGGAGGTTCAAAAGAAGCACCAAGAAGACACCAACCAACCAGATGCAAAGCAAATCAGAAATGATTTGTTATGGATGCAACAAGAAGGGGCATTTCAAAAAGGAATACCCTAATCAGAAGGAAGAAAATTCAAAATCAATAAGAAGGAAGAAGGCCCTCAAAGCAACATGGGACGAGTCATCTTCCTAGAAGTTCGATGCGGAAGAACCAGAGCACTCGAGCCATCTTGCCCTTATGGCAAGAAACGAAGATTCTGAGTCCGATGAAGAGTACGAGTCTGAGACTAACACCGAGTCTGAGACCAACACCGAGTCCAAGAGAAGCCACAGATTCGTATATGTTTCTGAAGTTCCAATATGGTAACCTTTTATTTAAAGTTAAATGTTTGTTTAAAAAATTAACAAAATCTGAAAAATAAAATAACTTGCTACTTAAGGAAATTGACTACCTTAAGGAGCAAGGTAACTTGAGTAACTCGACTAACCAAGTTCAAGTTAGAACTTCAACTCAAGTTGCAAAACTTGAGGAAGAAAATTCTAACTTGAAAAGTCAAGTCTAGCAACTCAAGAAAATGTTGGAAAAGTTCAAACTGGGATCCAAGTGTAAATATGGTACTTGGGTCGCAACGAGCTGTACACAACAAATCGGGACTTGGTTATAAACCAAACAAAACCAACAAACCATATCTCTCCTTAATTAGTCAAAATGTTAGAAATCAAGTCCAAGCATGGGCTCTTAAAAAATGTTTAACCAAACCAATCAAACCAAATTATTATTTGATCCCTAAGAGTTAAATTCACTACTTAGATAGACCATATCTAAGTTACGACTTAGAGGGAGCAAATAGAAAAATGGTTCAACCAACTTAATTGACCAACTTTGCATGATTAGGATTAGGTTTACTTTTCTGCTTAGTTTAGAACGGTTAGTTAAAAAGGTTTACCAAACCCTGATAACATAGCATTGGAATCGATTGAGATCAGGGGCGGAGCTAGAAATTTCATATCAAGAGAGTGAAATGTATGTATTTATGTTGAGGGGAGGTGGGAAGATTTGTTGAAGATATATTTAGGCTAAATCTTGTGTAGTCTACCCGATGCATTAGACTTAGTGGATCTGGTCGAAGCTACCACAGTCAAACATGAGCTAGTTAGACCAAAACCTAGTATTAAGTTTTTTTGGATAGAACTAATTTGGCAAGTATTCATAAAGTAGTCCACCGTTGATGCACAAGAAGGTCATATGCCTCGCCACTGACTGAAAACTTATCCTTAGAAAGCTTGCTTGATTAACTCAAAGCTAAATTTGAATCTAACATGGGTTAAACAACCTTTTTAGCATGTTTCTAAATTTAATTAATTAAACCTAATCAAAACATTAATTCTATGTTTAATCTAAATTAATTAACACTTTAACTAACAACTTAATTATTTTTTTACAAAAAAACTTAATTAAAAATCTTTTTAAAACTTAATCAAAAAATTATTTAAAAAAAAATTATTTTAAAACTTAATTAAAAATCATTTTTAAAAATTAATTAAAAAAATATTTTAAAACTTAATTAAAAAATCTTTTTAAAACTTAATTCAAAAATTATTTTAAACTTAATTTTAAAACATAATTAAAAATCATTTTAAAAACTTAATTAAAAAAATATTTTAAAACTAAATTAAAAAAATTATTTTATAACTTAATTAAAAATTATTTTAAAGCTTAATCAAAAAATTATTTTAAAACTTAGTTAAAATCTTTTTAAAACATAATTAAACATATTTTTAAAAATTAATTAAAAAATTATTTTAAAAATTATTTTAAAACTTAATTAAAAATCATTTTAAAACTTAATTAAAAATTATTTTTAAACTTAATTAAAAAAACTTTTTAAAACTTTATTAAAAAATTATTTTAAAACTTAATTAAAAATTATTTTAAAACTTAATTAAAAAAATAGTTTTAAAACTTAATTAAAATCTTTTTAAAACTTAATTATGAAAAAAATTATTTTAAAACTTAATTAAAAAATTATTTTAAAACTTAATTAAAAATCTATTAAAACTTAATCAAAAATTATTTTAAAGCTTAATCATTTTAAAACTTAATTAAAAATATTTTAAAAACTTAATTAAAAAATATTTCAGAAATTAATTTAAAAAACTTTTTAAAACATAATTAAAAAAAAATTAAAACTTAATTAAAAATATATTTAAAACTTAATTAAAAAATTATTTTAAAACTAAATTATTTTAAAACTTAATTAAAAATCATTTTAAAACTTAATTAAAAATTATTTTAAAACTTAATTTTAAAAATTATTTTCAAACTTAATTAAAAATTTATTTTAATATTTAATTAAAAATATTTTTTAAAATTAATTAAAAAATTATTTTAAAATATAGTCATTGATAACTTGATAATTAAAATAAGACCTAACCTGATACTTAACCAAAACTCAAAATTTAACAAATTCAAAAACTTAATACATTAATACTTAACTTAGAAAAAATGGTTCAGTCGACCAAAAGCCGGGTTCGATCGACTAAACCCACCATTTACTCTGAATCATGCCCCGAATCGACTAAATCAAGCAATTATTTGTTCGGTTGATCGAAAACATAAGTTCACCATTGAGAATTTAACCTATCTCTAATTGTTCGGTCAACCGAACACCAAATTCAGTCGACCGAAAATCTAAATTCAACCTCATCTAGAGCTCAAAAAATCTACCATGATCAATTTATTGGTTGATCAAAAAATCGATTCAATTGACCGAAAACCAACTACTTATAATTGATTGGTTGGAGTCGTGACATTTTAAGGGATTGGTCGACCGAACCCCTTATCGGTAGACTGATCGAGGTATATAAAATGAATACTCGAGCAGAAGCGGAGTCTCATCCGAACCTCTTCTTACCTTCTTCTCCTTCTCCTTCTCCACCTTCCAAGGTTATTTCACTGTCTACAACATCCTTCGGACCGTGATTATGCCTTAGTAATATCTATCCAAACTTCCTTTATTTTTTAAATGGCCTTTTATTTTTTCCATGTCTTTAACTATAGTGAAAAGAGTCGTACAACTACACAAAGGGAGGCTAGCTCCTTAAATCCTAGACAAGACCCTATATTTTCAACTGAAGATCTACGTCAATCATTTCTAAATAAAATTTAAAATGATAGGAACTTGTTGTCTTAACCTTTAATTCTATCAAACATATTGTCCAGAGGCCATTGATGTTACGCAACATTTTCAACTTGACAGTATTATCTTCTGTCGACATGCATATAATCCTATTATGTATTCTGAGTTTTATCATAACTTATCTTCATCACTATAGGACTAGAGACACAATTAGGGAGATGTTGTTTGACCTTGATATGCTTCTCAGATTTTTGCGAATTTGACCTTTTGTTAATCGCATATTTTTTGGTGCTTCCCTTCCTGACATCCTATCCACCCCTTTATCTCATTTGACTCTTGATCTGATGTATGCTTACTTCTTTGAGGGGTTGTGTCCTAAAAAGATGTCAACCGTGCCACTCAGTGCACATGACAATGCCCTTTACAAGATGATTGTGTCTTGCATTCATCCTTTGTCTTCTAGAGACCAGGGGGTTCTGCGACCAGTGTATCTTTTTCTGATGTATGCACTGTGGCACTTACTTAAATTTGACTTGGGTTTTTGGGTGCTTAGATCTATTATCTACTATTCGGGGTTACAAAACCTTGAATAAAGTTCATATGATCCAGTGTCACGTCATCACTACTTACATTGCTTCTCTAGGGGTAGGAGTTCATCAGGGTGAACTAATCGAGTTATCTAATTTTGATCTCATTGGGATTCAACAATTGTCTTTGGTTGGGATTATGACTAGTGAAGAGGGACTTATGTAAAAGCGGACCCATCCACGATATGTTCCACCTGTAGCTGAGGAAGACGAAGCTGAGGATGAGCTGATTGTAGTCGAGGAGCACCATTAGCCGCACTTTGATTTAGGATTTGCATTGACACCTTTTTTGATGCTGCTCAAGGCAGCTCTTATGCACCCCCTCCACCGACCAGTGATTTTTTTAGTCATCTTCAAGATGACATTTTTGGACGGTTCGACTCCTTAGAGACCAAGATAATCGACCAGTATAACTCTCTCCAAGGATAAATTACAAATTTTTGTCAAGGGATGACTGATCAAGGTGATGCTTTTGAGAGGGTGCAGCGTAGAATGTTTGATTATCTTCGTATTGCAAATGATGACGAGGGCGAGTGACTTTTGGGACTAAATACCTATTTTGATACAATTATGACTATGCATGTATTTGGATTTGGTACTTATTAGTTATGGGTATTTTTTTTTATTTATGTGACTTTTAATCTGTTCTTCAATTGATATATGCATATGCTTTATAGAATAAGTTTTTTTGTTTTGAAATTTTTTAATTAGTTTTTCAAAATTACCCCTTTCAAAATTTGTTTTGAAAATAGTGTTCAAAATATTTTATCTTTTTGAAATAGCCTAGGACTTACCATAGAATAGTATGTTCCTATAGTCTTAGAAGCCAACATCTCACAAGTACAGTAGGGTACCTTGCTTGTGTATATTGAAACATAGAACCATATGAGATGCTTAGGACTTAGCCTAAGATTTCAGATGCTTATGTTAGTGCATCGCTATAAATATAAGCTTTAAACAAAACATATTGATCAATTTAAGTACTCTAGCTAGTAACAAACTAGTTAGAACCAAACGCTTAAATTGACCAACTTGAATCAACAACTTCTATTTTCTAGTAGTTAGCTAAGTATGAAGGTTAGACATTTCATCATAAAAATATTTTTCTAGTTTTTAAAATCATGCTTGGACTCTTAGGTACTTTTCAATTTTAGGGGGAACTTCAATATCTTTTTGAAATTTTTAAAGACTAAGGAAATTCAACTTAATTTTTCAAAAAAAAATTCTAAACTTTATCTTTACAAATTTTTTTCAAAATTATTTCTAATCTTTATCTTTACTATTTTTTTCTTTAACATATTTTCAAAATTATTTTCAACTTTATCTTTAAAAAAAATTTTAAAATCATTTTCAAATTTCTCTTTATCAAAATTTTAAAATTATTAAAACTTAACAAATTTTTAAAATTATTTTAAAAAAATTTAACTTTAATAAATATTCAAACTTACTTTTAAATTTTTATGTGAATTTCAAAATTTTTAAACTTCTTTTCAAAATTTATCTTCATAATGTATCTTTGGATAAGTTTTTAAGAGTCTACTTTTTAAATCTATATATTTTTGGAATCATGCTTAATTTTTTTAAACAATCCTTATTTTCAAAAATATGTTTTTAACATCTTCATTGGTTCTATCTCATTTCCCCTATTTTTGATGTGTGTCAAAGGGGAGAGATAGTAAATTTAGGGGGAGTTATTAAACTCAGGGGAGTGTTAAGTAAAAAATTGCTTGTTTACTTATCTTTGCATATGTTATTAACTTAATTATAAACCTTGGTTGTCAAACATCAAAAAGGGGGAGATTGTTGGTGCAGGGTACACTAGAATTGAACCTGAGTTTTGATATTGTTAGAGGTTCAAGTTAAGTCATGTTATGATCTAACAAGTTAACGAAGTGTATAGGATGTTTATTCAACTAGGGAAGTCTTAGCAAATCATGGAAGCCAGGCAGGAAGCCCAACTCGATCGAGAGGACTCGACACTTAGCAGGGAAGCTCAATAAGTCTAGAGGATCGAAGATCGAGGGAAAGTCCTGATGAGCCGATCCGATGCTAAGCGGCAAAGTCCACACATGTCTGGAGGATAAATGTTTGGCAGGTAGGTTGAGGTAAGCAAACTAAAGAGGAGCGACAGTGAGGTCGTGTTCCGAGAAGGAACAAACCCTGGGTCGTTGCTATAACTGAAGAAACTGAAAGGTTTTCAAATTGAGATCAAGACAGTGTTACTGTCAATTACTACTCATGCATCATACTATACTGTGCTAACATTTATTTTACAGGGATATATTGTGTTTAATTCTGTTTTACAAGAATCGGCCTGATCGGTCGACTGAACCCAGGGATCAGTTAACTGAACTAGATTGACTTAAACTAGAATTCAGATTAAAGCAGAACAAAGTTTGATCAACACTTGATCGGTCGACTGAACTAGAAGATCGGTCGACCAAACCTTGATGATGTGGCACAGATTAGATCGAGCTAAAGCAAAGAAGGAATCCATGATAATCGGTCAACCGAACGTAGGGATTGGTTGACTGAATGATCTCTTCATTAATGCAATATTAGGTGTAAATCTTGGCGAATAGGGATGTTCATTGTTCGGTCGACCGAACAAGGTTATCGGTTGATCAAATCATTAAAGCTCATAAATACGCAAGGATTAGATCTCGGCGAAGAAGGGAGCACATTCAATGATCGATAGGAGGTTCGGTATATCAAGCTGATCAGTCGACCGAAGGGTTTATCAGTCGACCAAACCATACTTATAAAAGGGGAGGTCAAGGTCTGAGGTAGATTATCAATTTTCAGTTCACCTCTATACTAAATCTTTATTCGTGCTCTCTATTGCTCATCTTCAAGCAAGCTACTCACCATCTAGAAGTATCGACCAAGCTCAATCTTTTACATATTGTCAGTATATTTTTATTTAAGCTATATTCTTTTAATTTCCAAAAGATAGTAGTGTATTACTATCTTACATTCATCATTTTGTACGCATTATTTCTTTCCAAATATTTCAGAAAGAAGAATTCTAGTGGATTGCCCAATAGTGTGATCAAGGATCACGGGTCTTGGAATAGGAGTCAGCCTAGGCTCCAAACTAAGTAACCAACTTATGTCATCTGTATTTTTTTAATTTTTGATTTCCACTGCTTATTCTGATTTATTTTACAAGGAAAATAAAAGGTTTTTAACTAGCGATATTTACCTCCCCCCCCCCCCTTTATCGCATCTTTCGATCCTTCTTTGATGGATTTTGGTTGTCTAGAATAGATTTAGGTGGTAATGAATGGATTACAATATTGCTTTGTTTTATGGTGATTTTGGAATAGATTCAATGGGTCGTAATCGAATTTAATGTTATTCATGCTTCTTCTTGACGGGTTTAAATTTTTGGAGCAGATTTAGAAGGTAGCGGATGGATTTCAATGTTGCTTTGCTTCTTCGCTTGTAGTCAAATTTTTCGGTACAACTTTGGTGGGCTATAGTTCGAAACAAGTTTGTTCTTGTTTTCATGGAGGTTTTAGATTTCTAGGGCTAAATTTGGTAGTGGTGACTTGATTTCAATGTGTACTTGTTTCTCCACTATTGACTGAATATTATAGACAGATTTGTGTGTTTCTGAATCGATTTCAATATATGCTCATTTCTGCACTGTTGGTTAAATGTTCTAGACAGATTTGCAAGTTACCGATTCGATTTCAATGTGTGCTCCTTTCTCCATTGTTGGCTAAATGTTCTAGACAGATTAGTGTGTTTCTAATTTGATTTCAATGTGTGGTCATTTCTCAGTGTTGGCTAAATACTTTGGACAAATTCATGTGCTTTCAATTCGATTCCAATGTTGTGTTTGTTTCTTCATGTTGGCTAAATTCTCTAAACATATATGGTGGGTTATAAGAGATTTCAGTGTTGGTTTCATTACTTCTTGTTAAATGAATTTATGGAACTGATATAGTGGTTTGTGAATTGGTTTTGATAACATGGTTGCTATCTCCTAATGGCTAGATTTTCTGGGGCAGATCTGTTGAGTTGGGATTCAGCACTTCATAGTAGATTTCTTCTATTTGTACCTCAATATACTTAGATTGTTTATGTACCATTTGAAGTTTTAGTAGTTCCTCTTGTGAAAGTTAGCTTAAGCATTATGCATGTTTATTTCGTAAAGTATGGTATGAATAGAGTAAATGTTTCTCATGTGAAAATATCATGTATCTTTTTCTCTATAAGGTCTAATCAAGTTATATGCATGAATGCTTGCAAAGTGTAGTAGGAATAGGTCATGTTCATCATTTATGGATATCTAGATGATTATATGCATGTGTGGTGATAGTACGGGATGGGTTCCCCAGAATGAGCTCTGCGGAGGGCTCTTCCAAATATGAATAATGTTGCAAAGTATGTTGGCTTCGACTATTTGATTAAAGATATCCTAGAGTGTACACTTAAAGTTCATGATCATGGACCAAACGAACATGCTCTCATGATAGTTACCACATGTACTATAGGTTAATTTCCTGGTAGGATATGCACTAGATTTCTTGTATGTGTAAGAAATTTTCATTCCCCATATCATGCTTATTCTTAATTCCTATCCTTGCCTTACCTTTTATTTCTTATACTTACTAGTGGAGTATACTTGCTGAGTCTATAGACTCACGATGCAAATGGTGTAGGTGAGGGTGATGCCACCAAGGATATGCTAAAGGACGTGGCGGTGGAATAACTGAGGAGACGAGATGGAGGCATAACACACTGTCCGGGGATCTTGAGAGCATGATATGAAATTGTCCCTTAATTTGTTATTAGTTGAGGATGGAGTCTTTTTGTTGGGTTCTTTTCCTTTTGGTAGAAGTTCATCAACTTCAATTTTCTTGTGTTTTCCTAAATGTTGAGGCTTATATGTCATGCAACTTTGCTGTTGTTTTTTTTTTAAAAAAAAATCTTTGGGTTTGCTACTTGATGAGTCATCCACATGAGTTCAACACGTATTGAATATTTTGTTAAGGTATGATATAGGGTTTCAGTTGGTATCAAAGTAGTAGTTCCTAAAGTACAGTATGCGCCCGCAATCTCGTTGTAGACTCAGATACTTTCGCCTTTAAGTTTGTAAGATTTATTTCTAAAAGTTATATTCATGAATTCTATTATGTAATTTAGCCATGATATGAACATATCAATATGCATATGTGAGGTAATGATGAAGGTATGTTGGGACATACAAGTTAATGGTTGCCAGAAGAAATAATGGTGAGATAGGTGGACAGAACAATCAATTTTTAGTGGGACTTACCGTGCTCTTACAAGAGTAGAGTCAAATTCATGGGGAACATATTTAGCAAGTACTGCTGAGAGCTAGGGAAAATGAAAATATACTCAGTTGCCCCATAGCTAGTGTGAACCCGATCTATAGATAGTTGAGAGAGTTGGGTCCGACAGAGTTCAAGGGTACCACTGACCCGATCATTACGGAAGGATGGATCTGATCATTGTAAATGATTTATGACTTCATGCAGCTCACGAATGCAGACAAGGTTAGATGTTATGTATTCATGCTACATGATGAAGCTCAGATATGGTGGGAGGGTGCACGTTCTGCGGTGGACTTAACAATTTTGACCTCGATTGGTTTTAAGAAAGTATTTCATAACTAACAACAGAACTCGACCAGCAAGGGAATTCTCAGACCTTCGTCAAGGAGACATGATAGTTGCTGAATATGTCAAGAAATTTGAGAGAGGATGTTACTTCACCACGATTGCAGGACAACCATCAGAAGAGCTGAAACATTTCATCAAAGGATTGAGGGTTGTGATCCGACATGATGTCAGGGGAAGCCAGGTTACCACCCTCAGGGAGGAAGTGGACCAGGCCTTGATGTCAGAGAGTGATAGTAATGAGATGATAAAAGAAGCACAAAACAAGAGGGTAAGTTACCAAGGAAGAGAACAACAAGGGTCAAGTCGAAAGAAGCCTTTTCCTGCTCAGATTCAAGGCAAGTATTAGCAGAACCAAACTCAGCCACGGCAGCTTCTCCAGGGATCATGACCATTTGACGACATTGTTCCCAAGGTCGACGACGAGGCTCCATGTCCCAAGTGTGGGAAAGTTCATTCTGGTCAACGCCTGATGGGTTCAAATGTTTGTTATATGTATAAGAAGCCAAGACATATTACTAAAGACTGCTCCCAGCTCAAAGAACCAACCAAAGGAAGGATGTTTACTATGACTCAGGAGCAAGGAAATCTAGATTTTGCCATCATTACAGGTATGATCTTTATTGTCGACCTACCTGCCCATATGTTAATAGATTCTGAAGTTACCCATTCTTTTATATCTGTGGCATATGTCACAAAGCTGGGCATTACACCTGACAGAATGACTATAGGATATAATGATTCCTTACCCTCAGGAGAAGAACTGCACAACAATAGTATGGTAAAGAACTATAGGATGCTAATGCAAAACATTATTGTGCATGCCGAATTAATTATTCTGGAGATGGATGACTTTGATGTGACCCTAGGAATAGATTGGTTAACTCAACACGAGGCTATCATTGATTGCAAACGACGGACGATCAAATTGAAACTGCCAAGTGATCATTTTTAATGCAACCACAAAATCGAATCTACCTCATATCATTTCAGCATGCAAAGCAATGTGTATGCTGAGTAAAGGGTGTAACAGATTTTTGGCTAATATCATAGTGAACTCAGAGACTCGTAGACTGAGTCTAGATGAAGTGGAGGTGGCTTAAAATTTTTCAAAGATATTTCCATACGATATTTGGGGATTACCTCTTGTCAGAGAGGTAGAATTTGGGATTGAATTGATACCTAGAACCACCCCACTATCTAAAGCACCATACCGATTGGTAGCTACAGAAATTAAACAATTGAAGGAGCATCTACAAGAAATACTGAATAAGGGTTTCATCTGACCAAGTGTGTCATCATGGGGAGCGTCGATGTTGTTTATTTGCAAGAAGGATGGGATGATTCATCTATCCATCGATTAGCTGGAGCTAAATCGAGTTATAGTTAAGAATAAATACTCATTGTCTAGGATTGATGACTTGTTTGATCAACTACAAGGTATAGGGTATTCTAAAAAATTGATTTGAGGTCCAGTTATCATCAAGTAAAGGTGAAAGAGAATGACATCCATAAAATTGTATTCAGAACTCGTTACGGCCACTATGAGTTTCTAGTTATGTCGTTTTGGCTTACTAATGCCCCAGCAGCCTTTATGGATTTGATAAACCAAATTTTCTAGTTATTTTTGGACCAATTTGTTATTGTCTTCATTGATGACATAGTAATCTATTCTTGTAGTCACGAAGAGCATCAACATCACTTGACTGCGGTGCTATAGACTCTGAGGGATATGCTCTTATACGTGAAGTTTAGTAAATGTGACTTTTTGATTGGGACAAATTACATCCCTAGGACACATAGTCTTGGAAAAAGGTATAGAAGTGGATCCAGCTAAAGTATAAACAATCCAATATTGGGCAACTCCAAGGAATGCTACTGAAATCCAAAGTTTCCTAGGGCTAGCAGGCTACTATCGAAGGTTCATCCAGAATTTTTAACGGATTATCTTACCACTAACTTTGCTGACCAAAAAAGGGGTAAAGTACAAATGGATGGACCAATGTGAGAGGAGTTTTGAAGAGCTAAAAGAAAGATTAATGACAGTGCTAGTGCTTATAATACCAAGTGGTACTGTGCAATTTATGGTATAGATAAATGCCTCCAAGAATGGTTTAGGGGTCATGTTGATGCAGAATGAGAAGGCAATCGCCTATGCTTCTTGTCAGTTAAAGGTGCACGAGTAAACTATCCCACACATGACTTGGAACTAGTGGAAGTTGTCTTTACTTAAAAGATTTGGAGGCATTATCTTTATGGTGAACATTGTGAGATCTTCACTGACCACAAAAGCTTAAAATATTTTTTTACACTAAAGGAATTGAATATGAGGCAGAGTTGATGACTAGAGCTAGTAAAGAACTATGACTGCGACATTAACTACCATCCAGGTAAGGTTAATGTGGTGGTAGATGCTCAGAGTCGCAAGTCCACGACATTGTCGCAATTGACAATCTAGCAACAGCTAATATCAAAATTTCAATGGAGTCTGGAAGTGATAAGACCAAATGAGCCAATTATCTTGTCAACACTGACAGTTATATCAAATCTACTTGACCAGATCTGAACAGGACAAGCGTCCGATCAGTAGTTGATGGAATGGAAATGCAAAGATGAAGCAAAGGGTCGTGCTATCTACTCAACTGTTGATGAGATTGTGCGATACAAGGGTAGTACCTAGGTGCCTATGGTTGGTTCACATAGAGAAGATCTTATAATTGAGGCACATACCACTCTGTACTTTGTTCACCCTAGAAGTATGAAGATGTACAAAGATATGCAGCTATTGTATTGGTAGTCAAGCATGAAGAAATACATATTCAAACTCATTCACGGGTGCCTTACTTGTCAATAGGTGAAGGCTGGACATCAGAGGCCAATGGAACTACTAGAACCGCTTCCGATTTCCACCTGGAAGTGGGAAGATGTTGCTATGGATTTTGCGGTGGGATTACCAATCTCACCCAAGGGATCAAATTCCATATGGGTTATTGTGGATCGACTAACAAAATTGGCACACTTTCTACCGATAAAGACTACCTTCACTATGACACAATATGTAAAACTATATATACGAGACATTTCCTAGCTACATGTAATTCCAGCTCGGATCGTGTCAAACAGAGATCCAAAATTTACTTTTGGATTTGGGGAAAGCCTGCACCATGGATTGCGTATAAAGCTTTCCTTTAGTACTGCATTCCACCCCCAAATAGATAATCAATTAGAACGAGTCAATCTAATCCTTGAGGATATGCTGTAGGCATGTGTGATTGATTTTTGGGGAAGTTGGGAGTCCAGATTGCCCTTGGTGGAGTTTACCTACAATAACAACTATCAAGCTACTAAAGATATGGCTCCGTATGAAGTATTGTATGGAAGAAGGTGCAGGATTCCATTACCTTGGGATGAGGCATGTGAGAGGGTAGTTTTGAGTCCAAACATTGAGACCAAACTATTTGCTAAGATTCGAGATAGAATGCAAGCAATGCAAAGTCGCCAGAAGAGTTATATCGATCAACGATGGAGAGATTTGGAGTTTGAAGTGGGAGATGTCACCAATAAAGGGGGTACTGAGATTTAGAAAGAAGGGAAAACAAAATCCTTGGTATATTAGACCTTTCGAGATTTTGACCAGATTGGAACTCAAGTATATGGAGTTGCCTTACCACCAAACCTATCAGGAGTTTATAATGTATTCCACATTTCCATGCTTAAGAAGTGCATTTCTAATCATTCTCATGTGATTCGTCATGAGTTCGTGTAGTGGATGCTGAATTTGTCATTCAAGGAAAGATCGATTCCAATCCTTGATCAACAAGTCCGATAGTTAAGGAACAGGGAGATTAAAATGGTGAAAGTTTTTAGGAAAATCAGCTTATGGAGGAAGCTACTTGGGAGACGAAGCTAGATATGCGTAATGGCTATCCTGAACTATTTGGTAAGTTAAAATTTTGAGGATGAAATTCTTTTAAAGAGAGGAGAGTTGTAAGGTCTCATAGCCAAGTTAGAATAAAATAATAGACGTTAATTAAGAAGTTAACTTATAAAATTTTCTAGGAATTTTTAAGATTTAAAATAAATTCATATGACATGTTTTAAAGGGATAGATCTATTAGGCCTGGTGAAAGCTTGTCTGAATATCTAATTAATGTTACAAGTTGATTGAGTATATAAACCTAAGTTTAAAACTAAACCCTAAGTTTTTATTTGCCTAAAATCATTCCGCCGCTCACTCCTCACCCAATTATCCTCTGCACTTCTCCTTGATGTTATGTCACTCCACCACAATTGAATTGACGCCGCTCCTCTGCCGGATTAGCCTGAAGCCAGCGGCAAGCTACATCCCACTTTCTGATTCCCATTACAACTGCTTACTAGCAGCCGCCGATCATTAGCAAGTCAAACTTTCCCTTCCTTCCGATCTAACCAGTTGGCTACTTCCTTCCTAGACGCCCGATAGCGGCACCAAAAAGACAAAGGCAAGTATGACTTCTTCCTGTAGGTAAGGATCTAGGAGGTAAGGGGAGAGATGTATAAGGGGTTGGGAAGCCCTTTCGGTGGTGACCAAGGGAAGGGATGGTAGGTTGGGATTTAATGGCGATGAGGGTTATTCTTCTCCTTGATAGATTTCAATTGTCTAGAATAGATTTAGGTGGTAATGAATGGATTACAATATTGCTTTGTTTTGTGGTGATTTTGGAAATTCTATAATAGATTCAATGGGTTGTAATCGAATTGGATGTTATTCATGCTTCTTCTTGATGGTTTCAAATTTCTTGAGCAGATTTGGGAGGTAGCGAATGGATTTCTATGCTGCTCGGCTTCTTCACTTGTAGTCAGATTTTCCAGTACAACTTTTCATGGAGGTTTTAGATTTATAGGGTTGAATTTGGTAGTGGTGACTTGATTTCAATGTGTGCTTGTTTCTCCACTGTTGATTGAATGTTATGGACAGATTTATGTGTTTCCGAATCGATTTCAATATGTGCTCATTTCTCCACTGTTCGATGAACATTATGGAAAAATTTATGTGTTTCTGATTCGATTTCAATGTGTGCTTGTTTCTCCACTGTTGGCTGAATGTTTTGGACAAATTAGCGTGTTTTCGATTCGATTTCAATGTGTGTTTGTTTCTCTATGTTGGCTGAATACTTTAGATAGATTCATGTGCTTTCAATTTGATTCCAATGATGTGTTCGTTTCTTCACGTTGGCTAAATTCTCTAAACAGATTTGGTGGGTTATAAGATGATTTTAGTGTTAGTTTCAATACTTCTTGCTAAATGAATTTATGGAACTGATATAATGGTTTGTGAATTGGTTTCAATAACTTGGTTGCTATCTCCTAATGGCTAGATTTTCTGGGGCAGATCTGTTGGGTTGTGATTTGACACCTTCATAGTGGTTGCTCTTCCATTTCTGCCTCAAGATGCTTAGATTGTTTATATACCATTTGAAGTATTAGTAGTTCCTCTTGTGAAAGTTAACTCAAGCATTATACATGTTTATTTCGTGAAGTATCGTATGAATAGAGTAAATTTTCTCATGTTAAAATATCATGTTTCCTTTTCTCCATAAGGTCTGGTCAAGTTATATGCATGAATGCTTGCAAAGTGTAGTAGGAATAGGTCATGTTCATCATTTATGGATATTTGGATGATTATGTGCATGTGTGGTGATAGTACGAGATGAGTGTTCCGTGATTAACTTCTGAGAGGGCTCTACCAAATATGAATAATGTTGTAAAGTATGTTGGCTTCGGTTATAGGATTAAAGATATCCTAGACTGTACCCTTAAAGTTCATGATCATGGACCAAATGAGCGTGTTCTCATGATAGTTACCACATGTGCTATAGGTTCATTCCCTGGTAGGATATGCACTAGATTTCTTGTATGTGTAAGAAATTTTCATGCTCCATATCATGTTTATTCTTAATTCCTGTCCTTATCTTACCTTTTATTTCTTATACCTACTAGTGGAGTATATTTACTGAGAGACTCACGATGAAAATGGTGCAAGTGAGGGTGATGCTACCAAGGATATGCTAGAGGACGTGGGGGTAGAATAGCTGAGGAGACGAGATGGAGGCATAACACATTGTCTGGGGACCTTGAGAGCATGTTATGAAATTGTCCCCTGATTTGTTATGTAGTTAAGGGTGGAGTCTATTTGTTGGGTTCTTTTCCTTTTGTCAGTAGTTCATCGACTTCAATTTTCCTGTGTTTTGCTAAATGTTGAGGTTCAAATGTCATAAACTTCGATGTTGTTTTTTTAAAAAAAAAATCTTTGGGTTCACTACTTGATGAGTCATCCACATGAGTTCAACACGTATTGAATATTTTGTTAAGTGTAGGATATAAGGTTGTTTCACTGTGCGCATTCCTTCATCCACCGGTGTACTCTTCCATAGCTTCTTGTCCCTCAAATGTACTGAGCTCGTCGACTTGCTTCCTTTGCCATTCTTCTCACTCGTTGCATCTTCCACTCTATTTCTTGTGTTCCTAAACTCTGACATACTTACACACAAGACATCAAAATAACACAGAACCTAACTTAACTTGATTGACCATTTCAAAACTAAACCAGGGTGCATACATTTAAGGCCTTTTTTCTAGCGGAATGGTCCTTAGAAACCCTAGGTGCAGATGGTGTGTAAGTCGTACATTCAAGCCAATCATGCAATTACATTTTGATTGTTGGTACAAAGACATCTTTCGACTAGAGACATGCAAGACTATCTAGAGGATCGACAGTGAACTTTTTATAAGAAGGTGCAGAAGACGTAGAAACATCTATTCTTTAGATGTCCATACACCTATTGCAGATTTATAGAGGAGAATCAGAGATTGAATTCACATTGAACAGGAGATGTCTACATACCAATAGATGCTTCAAGGTCTATGGGCAACTATAGAGGTGGACGATTGCTGATGAAGGTCAGACATCTTACTTCGTCTTTTTTTTTATTCATCTTGTATGGAGGGCTTGTAATAACAGTTTTTTCGGTGAAATTAGACTATGAGTGGATTTATAAGAATGTGCAGATTTATGTATACAGGACACTAGATTGATATTTAGATTTGAAAGTTTATTAGACATGAATCACTTCTAATTCCTGATTATTGTGTACTCTTGGATTTATTATTTATATAATTTTAACTTATCCAAAATAAATTGCTCGTATTTTGATTATTTAACTCCAAAGAAGGTTTAAAATTTATTTTGCACTTTGTTATTCAATCAATTAATTAATCAGTTACAGAATTTTCCAACAGAATTTATCGATAAAAAAAATAAGATTACCGACAGAATTTTCCATCATAATTTAGTCAGTATAGTCGTTTAGTGTCAGGAATACGACGGAAAATTAGTTTTTGGGAGGTAATTTGTTTGAAACATATTTCCCGACAAAATTTTAATTACATCGATATATATCAACAGAATTTAAAATTTTGTAGTAAAATTTACTGACAGAAATATTTTTCTATCAGTAAATCATGCTGAAAATAGTCTTTCCGGTGGTAGTGGTTACTGATAGAAATGTTGTTTCCGTCAGTGTTTATTGACGGAAACTCTATTTTCCATCAGTAAATAATTTTGTAAATACTGGCGGAAACGTTATTTTCTTCAATAAACATCAACGAAACAACGTTTCTGTTGCTAAACCATTATAATAAAAATAAAAAAATTACAAGAAATAATTTATATTCATTTTTGTACATTGCTTACAATCCATATATACACTAAACCATCACAAACGATGACATTTTATAGATACAAACATATACAAATAATTGCATCCATACAATCACATACAAATAATCACATCCACGCCTACAAACACATTTCATTTATATATTTCATACAATTCATACAAACATAAATAAACTATAACATTTATACAAACAAACTAATATAAATAGAAACAAACACAATCATCTAAAACAAACAAAATCTAAACCAATCAAAATAATAGAAACAAACTAAATTATCCAAATATCCATATATAAATCTAAATTTACAGGATCAGATATTTAAATACATATGATGATAGAAAATATTCTAAATAATACATCCATATACAATAGAAAATCCTGCAGAATGTAAAATATGATAGATACGATAAAATTTTTTAGTGATTTATGTATAAATTTTGATATCTGGATAGAAATGAGTAGATGATAATGACTATGATGATCAATATGTCAATAGGAACTTCTGAAACATACAATAATATAATATTTAGAAATGTACAGATTAAAATATCAAAAAAGAATAAATTTATTTTTGTAGTGCTCCAATAAAATGCTGAAACCTCAAAAAAAATATACTACATGCCTCGACTATTCATGATTAGATCTCTCAAAAATACTCAAACAAAAAAAAAGAATATTAATAATTAAAACTGAGTAGGAAGAACTACTTACAAAAGGATGATCCCTCCAAAACTCTGGTAAAAGCTTCCTCTATAAACTATTATAAAGGTACTCATCAAATATGAAAGAAAGTAAGTGAGAGCAATGCACTAAAAAAGTATAATGTTTAACTAATTTTACATGTCAACAAAAAAAAGAAATCTAGATCATATTTTAGATATCCACTAGTAGTGACGAATTGTTCTTGAGAAAATATAATACAATTAGAGGTGAGCATATTATAATTAATATCAAAATATAATAAATATATTTTACATATTTTAGAAGTGATAAATAAAAAAGGTAAGTTATAGTTGTACAAACCTAATCAAAGTCACGTGGGTCTTGAGTCTCCTATGATTCAAGACGATGCAGTGTTTGGCTCAATTGAGCAATGACTGCTTGTATTTTGGTCAAGACAACATCATTTCTTGCATTCTAATCAGTTATCCTCTAATCCATTGTAGACAGTTAATCCCTTAGTTCTTGATTTTAAATTCTTAACTATTGCACCACAGTAGAAGAAGAAATAGGACGGGCCCTAGCTTTAGGAGCGTCAGATGATTTAGAAGTCTTGAAAATTGATGAGTCTGCTATAGTTAGTTATAAGCTGACACTATCCTCTGAAACAATTTTAGATTCAAAAGCTACCAGATTGTTCATAAGCTAAAGATATTCTTACAAAGAGATGAAGGTGGAACGAAGTGAAAGAGGTACAACATTGAATATGCAACAAATTTTACAGATGTGGTAGCAAAGGGCTTATTGTCTGAAATGCATAATCAGATTGCTTCACTTGCTGATCTCATTAGTTTTGGTAACTTGTTGGACTTTAAGGAAGATGAAGTGAGCTACTTATTGAAGAACAAAAATCTCTAGTTATTTTATGAAGACAAAGAGTTTCTTGAGTCCTTCAAGCAACCAAAACTAATGAGCTCAATAAGTGAAGCAATATGGTCATGCATTTCAAACAATAAGTCCTTTGCTATCATATCTGCAAAATTTATTGCATATTCAATATTGTACCTCTTTTGCTTTGTTCCACCTTCATCTCTTTGTAAGAATATATTCACCTTATCCTTCTCCCAACGAAATAATCTGGTAGCTTTTGAATCTAAAATTGTTCCAGAGGATAATGTCAGCTTATAGCTAACTATGTTGGATGTTATGTTGGATTAATACCTAGTTTGGATTTTGGCTGCATCAGAAGATGTGGTAACAAATTAAATGAAATCAAATAACTAAGGCAATAAAGGATTTTGAATTTTAGATTCAGCAGTTGATTGATACTTAGTTCATGAGTCAATAAAACATCATATCAACTAAACAAAGCCCGTGACCCAACACTTAGTTGACTTGTTAGTGTAACAAGACTAAAATTCACAACCAACTACATGACCTCATCTAACTATCATGTAAGCCCTCGTATAGGGGAGGATGTGTTGGTTCACACGAAGATAGTCTTCTCCAAGATCACACCGGAATGATGTTATGAACAAATAGGCTATATAAGATCCTATCAAATAATATAAGTGATGTGGCATGATTCAATGCTATGCTTATTCCATTTCCTTAATGGATCAATAGGATGAAGGATGAACTAGAAGGCGCAACTATATAGTTCGACAAAACATGACCTTCCATTATATGTATCTAACAAAATATTACATTATTTTAACCTCTATTTTCATGGTATTATTGAAGCTAGATATCACACCTAAAGAATATCGAGGATGTGTAGTTTGTTAGATAATCAATATTAACAACAAGAAATAAAATCTCAAACATCAAAAGAATAATCTCATAAAATTAGACATGCATTTCTACTAACTAAACTATAGTATCCTTACTCTTCCACCTACATTAGACCTATCCATCGTGGCATGTCGATCAAACCTTCCGGTGTCGATTGCTTACTGGCAGCCAACACAGTCTGGCCGCTTGCTAGCAGCCGACACAGTCGTGTGGTCTCTTACTAGCGGCCGACACAGCCACCGGCCACTTGCTGGCGGCCAGCACAGCCGCTGGTCGCTTGTTGGCTGCCAACATAGTCGCCGACTGCATGCTAGTGGCCGGCACAGCCACAAGCATGCGGCTTGCAGCTGGCAAAGCCACCAACTGTGTGCTAGCGACCGGTGGAGGTCAGGAAGGGGAGAAAAGGGTTCAGGAAGGAGAGAACTTACCCGAAGATCACCGGAGAGGAGAGATCACGTCGGAATCACCAGAGAAGAGAAAGATGAGCATGCGAGAGGAGAAGGTCCTCAGAAATTAGATTCTGTCATAAATCCTATTTTTCCCCTGATAATAAATAGTTTTTATTATTTTATCGATAAAAATTTAATTCTGTCGGAAATATTACCGACGGATATTTAATTCCGTCAAAAATATTACCGACAAAATTAAATTTCTATCGGTAAAATTAGAATATACCGATAGAATTAAATTTTCATCAATAATATCAGAGTATATCTATGGAATAAGATTTCGTCGGCGAACCTAATTACTTTTTAGCAAACTAATTAAATATCTCTTTAGGTTGTTTAATGTCTTTAATTCTGGGCCCTTTCTAAATAATTCTAGTTGACAACAAATTTTGTAACATGTCGAATTAAAATTTATTGTACCTCAGATACAGTTTCATAACTTTAAAATTTGCCATTAACATAGTTAAATTTGAATAATTTTCATTCATGGCCACAAATTTAAATTAACATAATTATATGATTGAGTGAGATTTAAATCTATTCCTTAAGTATAATATATAATTTATTACTTTCAAAGTCAACATTAAATATATAATATATTTAAAACTAATTTTTTTTTACTTTTACTTAATCTACGCAGGCACTAGTTAATTAATTTGAATAGGTCAACCTAAAAAACTAAATTTTAGATTTAAATGAATTTCAAACGATTGATTCATTTTGACTGATTGATTCATTACCTCGTCGTAAAAAAAAAATAAAAACACCAAATATTTAGAAAGTCCTGGAGTTAAGCTATCAATTAGTACCACTTTTAAAAAGAAATATCATGACATAAAATATCAAGGAATATTAAGTATTGAATTTTAAAAATAAAATATATAATAATAAATGGATAAATTAAATCTTGGAACACGAAGTGAGGGTGCTAAATTACTAAATCCACATGTAAGTGTGGAGATAAGGATTATGTTAGTTCAAATCGAGATGAATTTGGAATTGATTTGGCTAAGTTATGGCCGAACCAAATTTAAGGTTTAAACAAGTTCGATTAGTTTAAAATAAATGATTGTATTTTTTAGGAAACTTCTTTTTTCTTTTTTCCCTATACGCGCAACAGTCCCCACCGTGTTATATGCCACTGTCATGCCTTTGCTCATTCCTCTCTTTTATTTTTCACTTTCTCTTATTTTCCATTTCTTTCTTCTCCTTCTCCTTCTCTTCTTCAACTACAGTAAACCTGCAATTTTTTTTCTTACTTCTTCTCAAGCACAAGAGCTCTTTTTTTCTTCTCTAATAGGCAAGAAACATAGCATCTGCTATTGCCCTCTTCCATCGAAAGGGCAGCCCTCGCATCTTCTTCCTCTTCTCATGTTTTCTAAGATTTTGTTGGCACCGTAAAAATAACCTTGTTTTGTCCTGTTTTACTCTCTTTGTGTTATTACCGAGCTCACCAAAGCTAGTCGAGATTCCTAATGAGGAAGATAAAACTCTCTTCTCTTTCTTCTTCCTCCATATTTTCTCTTCTAAGTTTTTCTCAAAATCATTGGTTTTCCTTTTATTTTTCTAGCAAGCAGCATTTTACAGGTAGCCTTTTACAAGCCGCTCTTTTTCCCCTATGTCCAACCACAAAAACAATAAGAGGAGTGAGTTGTTCATTTCTTCTTTCATGTTTCATTAATTAAAACAGAGTTATAAATTATAAATTTTAGTTTATTAGATTTCTAATTAGGATAATTATTTAGATCAGAATGAAAGTCTCGTATGTAGAAACTAAATATTATGAGAAAGTGATATCACAAATGATTCTTCAACATTGAGTCATGGATAAGCTTTAGGGGTCGATGGATCATTGTTTCAACTAAAACTAAAGGTTAAGGTCGAAAAATTTTAATTTTAATTTATTTTCAGCCAATTATATTTGAAATTTAGGCTTTTGAATTATGAAAATTGACCTACACTAATATTTAAAATTTTTAAACATTTTATCTTATATTTTAAAGTATTTTTGAGTTTTTAGAATTGGATAATTTGATTTGTATTGTATTTTTTTAATTTATTTAATTCGCCCTCGTTGGTTGAAAATTTTTAGCTATCTCATTACCAGTGTGTCATACGCCAACACTATGCCTTCGGTCATTCCTCTCTTTTATTTTTTGCTTCCTCTTCGTTCTCATTTCTTTCTTCTCCTTCTCCTTCTCTTCTCTAACACCAATAAATCTGTAATTTTTTTCTCCTCTTCTTAAGCACAAGAGCTCTCTTTTCTTCTTCTTTCTGTTCGCTAGTAAGCAAGAAACATAGCATCAGCCGCTGCCCTCTTCCAACAAGTGTGGTCATTACATCTTCCTTCTCTTTTCATATTTTCTAGGGTTTTGGTGACACCATAAGAATAGCCCTATTTCTTACTTTTCTCTCTTGTGTCATTGTCGAACTCACTGAAGCTAGTCGAAATTGCTAACGAATAAGGTAAGCTCTCCTTTTTGACTTCTTCCTCCTTATCTTCTGTTATATGTTTATCTCAAAAGCAATAGTTTCCCTTTATTTTTTCCAATGATCATCCTTTTACAAGTAGTTTTTTCCCGTTTGTCCAACCACAACAATAATAAGAGAAGTGAGTTGTTCCTTTCTTCTGTCATATTTCATTAATTAAAGGAGAGTTGTAAAGTATACATTTTATTTTATTAGGTTACTAATTAGGATGATTATTTAGATCGGAATGAATGTAATAGGAATGCTAAATATTATGAGTAAGTAAGTGTTGGAAAGAAACAATCTGTAGCCGGAGATTTTACGGGGTATTAGCTGAATTTAAATATATCGAATTTAAATTCACTTATCTGTTAAAATGACCTGAGCTGATAATCTCAGGCTGCCAGCAGGGGCTGGTTTTCTGAC
>JBBMJZ010000019.1:4758067-4768392 GCA_037833815.1 Zingiber zerumbet | reverse complement strand
CAACATTTGTTTTTATTTTAATGAGTTTCAATCTTTGTTAATTTGGAGCGCCTTTTGACATACAAAAAGGCCGACACCAATCATCTTCGGAGAATGCACTCATCTGAGATGGGCGAAAAGGCAAAGCACCCCGATTCGACGACTCTCCCGAGCATATTAATAGGCAGTTCTTCCAAGAAATTCTCGACAATCAATTGTCACCTTGGTGTCGGCCATTTTGCAGATTTAAGTTTCAGTAATTGGAATTCATGTTTGTTTCAGATAAGGAATAAAGAGTTCAGCTTAATATCAAAACCCTTCACTGTTTTGAGCATTTCCAGCAATCTGATACTATCAAACTTCTATCCAGCAGGTTTGTGAAGAAATGGAAATGAAGTGAACAACATTTTCTACTGATAATACAAGAGTTTCACTTCATTTTCCAATGATCTTAAGGGCTAGTGATGAAAGATTGGTACACACTTGATACACAATTAAAACTACATTCTGTTTTGTTTATTTCTGCCCTTACTGCATTTACAGATTTCTTGCATTGTTCAGTAATTCCCAGCTCTGAAATTCAGATATACAATGTATAGAGGTCATGGAGGTAGAAGAATACAAATTGTGTGTAAATGCAGGGGCTTAACTGCACTTTCTCACTGAATTCAATTCCGGAATTAAATTTGGTATAGTTTCCAGTCTACATCTGCTCCCTTCGCTCCCTTCATTTGTTACTAACATTTACAATTCTCACTTGAGTTTCACATTGATTCCTGGTGCTTCTTTCAATTATTCTTCATTCCATTTCTGAATTGCATAGCTCCTCAAAACTGAATCTCATTTCTGTTCAAAGGACAAATCTAAAACAATGTAGCACAGCTAGCTGTAAATCTGCAAATCTGGAATTATTTCTGCATCATACAGGACTTAACTTGAGTTCCTTCCTTATTTAGATGTTGCTCCTGATTTTTGATACACCTTTGACACTCAACCCTGCATTTGCAAATAGATTCCTGCATATATCTGCCTCAATAAACATAACAGGTTAACAATCAGTGAAGACATGCAGATTTCAGCTACAATCCCTTCTCTGTAGAATTTAGCACATCCACATCTTCTTCCCACAATTGTCTCCTAGAGCTTTAAATATATCAACATAGTATCAAGTCTCTAAATCTGAAACAACTGTACCTTGCTCTTGACATGATAATACTCAAGAAATGGATACATTTAGCATATAATCTTAAAAGCACTTCATTTATAACAAAATTTCAGCATTTTCTTTCTAGCACATTAGCATCCCAACTTTAAAAACCTTAAGCATTTAACTCCATTACATCTTCCCAAAACTTCATCTTTGGCTTGAATTCTCCCAACCATTAACAAGTTCATCCAAAAATTCAAAAACACTTCACACCTCCCCCACACTTAATTCTTTATCATCTTGCAAAATCTAACTCATCAAGTATCCAACCAAAACACTGAATTAAAGAATGACAAGCAAATATTATCAAGGATTAAAATGCAAGAGGAAAATGTTTTAAGAAAATTATAAAGTAAGGAATTGGAGTTTACGAGGAAACAAAAATGAGAACAATCCTTCATTTACATGCATACTTATGATATTGTGACTTTGAAAAGAAGCAAAGCAAGTTCTAGAGTTTCAATTGCTATGAGCGCATGTCACACAAAAATATAATAGTGTTTAGGCTTAAAGTGGTCATCTCTAGGTAATTTTCATGCAATCATGCTCAATTGATCAAAATGGAATTCACCACCAAATTAACCAATATCATGCAAGAAAAGCATCCAATCATGTCACATGACCTAAATTGATGATCAAATTTAAGAAACTTTTACCATCTTAAAAATATCACTAGAAAATTCATGGGAGAATTTATTCAAAATTGAAATGTTATGTACTAAACAAAATGCAAATTATGAAAGCAAAGTGTGGAAGTAAAATGCAATATGGGAAAATGAAACTAAAGGAATGTATAAAGCAAAAAGAAACAAAAGTAAGGAACAAACTCCCCTTAACTCCAGGCGGTTGAAGAAGATTAAGAAGAACAAGCCACCTCGGAAGTGGCTGAATTGTGGTTCCCATCCAATTCTTTTTATTAACCATTTTTCCATTGTAAACTTTTTCTAGAGGTTGGAAGCGGTTCAGTTCAAGTATCCACTCCGGAAGCTTGTATTCTCCTACAACATCAACAAAAGAAAATAACTCCCACACACACGTGGGATAAGAAGGAAATAGGAGAATATTAGTGTGGGTATAAAATGTATCAAGAAATAAATCACAACTAATAAAATCAGCAAATGGTACCTCTATTGAATTTTCTGAAAAATCACAAGAAAAACTCACCTTGTTATTTTGAAAGGTACCTGGAGTGGTGATTGTTACCTCATCTTCATCAAAATGTGGCTCGAGCTCTTGTTCTGGTGAATTTTCAACCTCATGAAGTGATTCTTGGGTGCTTGGCTCCATAGCACAAGTCCCTACACTCTCGTCATCATCAACTTCCATATCCGGTGATCCTTGGGGTAATGCTTCCAGTAAGCAATCCCCTACACTTAAATCATCTTCTACATCAATTCCTGCATCATTCACAATATCTAGAGCAACATCATTAGTAGAATCAAAAGTAGGTTCAACTACATCATCACAACAATAAAAAGTACTTAAGGAATCTAATAAAGAAGTAGATGCAGTGTTAGGCCTGACAAGATCTCCACAATCCATCTCTTCATTGGCATTTTGTGTTTGTAACTGATGAATAGATGATGCAATCTGATCCAACTGATTATGTATGTTCTGTATCCGTGAGATTTGCTGCTCTTGATGCTCATTCATTTGTTGCATGATTTCTCTGAGTTTCCATGTTGTCTCATCCATTTGAGATTCATTCTGTTGAAAAGGATACTGCAAAGAATTTGTTGAAACTTCTTGAAATCCATATGAACTCTAGTAGGTTGGATATGACTCAACAAATTGTCCTTGTGCACTTTCATACCTGAAACATGAATTATCTACCCAATTAGTATTAAAACCATTTGAAAATGATTCATACCTATTTTGATGATCCATTGTTGGGTAAAATTGATACTCAAGCTGAAAATACTGATAACTCTCCATTCCACCTCCAAAATTCTAAAAATATGGATCCATGCTAAGAAACCTCCTGTTCTTACAATTTAACACTAAAAATCAATGTTAGAAGATTCAAGAGCATAAAGTTTCAATCACATGAAAATATGAACAGTAAAAGTACTTAAAAATTCAAGAATAAGCCAACATGAAAATACAAAAGAAATAAGCAATCAAATCAACCAAGATGCTAACAAAGAAAATCACTCAATGATCAATCTAAAATAAACACACATTGCTAGTTATTCCTCGGCAACGACGCCAAAATTTGGTGTCAGCCTTTTTACATGTCACGAGGCGCTCCAAATTAATAAAGATTGAAACTCACATAAACTAAAATAAACTCGTGTAGTATGGAGTCTCAAGTCGTATTTTTCCGAGGGTAACTAGTAAATGTGTGAAAACTCTAGAATTAGTTCCAATCGAAAATCTAATTCAGCTAGGTTAGGAATAACATCAAATAAAGATATCTCTCATTTAAACATGATCCTATTTC
Organism: Zingiber zerumbet; assembly: GCA_037833815.1. Lineage (NCBI taxonomy): Eukaryota > Viridiplantae > Streptophyta > Magnoliopsida > Zingiberales > Zingiberaceae > Zingiber > Zingiber zerumbet. The sequence goes on along the minus strand of JBBMJZ010000019.1, from coordinate 4,764,763 downwards.
TTTTAACCAATTGAGCATCAATTAAGTTCAATATCTAATACATCATTTAATTACATGAATCAATTTCCATTTCCAGAATTCACAACCATAGTGACAATTACATTCAAAATCTTATCACAATTATAAGAACCGAAAATAACAATCACTCTCCATCTCAATGACCAATAAACTCAAAAGCTCAAACACTCTCATAGAATCCGATACATCAATCAAATTCAAACTTCCATTCACAATTATATCGAACAGAGGTAGCAATCAATATATCAGGTCAATCATTCACAAATTAAACTCACTCACAGCTGCCATTAATCTCAAGAGCTCAAATTAAACATCCAACATTCAAGCAAGATCATAATCACAAGATCAATTCAATTGAGCAAGAAAGTGCTGATTAAATAACCATCTAGTAGTTAGCAGTTAAACTAAACTACAAATCATTTGAACAGAATCCGGATTATACAAACCGAAACTGCAAATGGATTTCAGATATGGGGTTGCAAATGAAATTTAAACAAAAACTGAAATAAGAAAGGCAAATCAAAAACTGAAATGTACCCTATACTATCAGATCTTTAGATCTGAGCAAGGAATTGAACAATTTAAAAGCAAAGATAAGGGAAACAAAACCTAAATGGCATTCCACTCACAAACCCAAACTCAATCTCCATCATCTCTGCCGAAACACTGATCTTCCTTAGAGAACGCCCTTGTGGCAAACACAACAACCCTCTAGATCCAAGTGCACTCAGAAGATATCCAGATCTACTGGGAACGCCTCTTGAACTCGGAATCATTGGAATTCTCCAGCTGACGAAGAGAACAGAGCACTCTTACTAATCCGCAAGCGCGAAGTGAAAATGAAGATGGATTGATCTCTGGAGAACCGGAGAACGCCCCTAAATCCCCCAGAGAGAATGACCAAAGCTCAGATCGGAGAACGCTCCTAAATTTAGCTTGGATGAAGCTCACGGACAGAAAAATCACGACCGGAGAACGCCCCTAAGTCGCTGCCCTGTGCTTCGTTTACTGGTCGCTGGATCAATAGAAGTTCGCCGGAGATGAGTAGGGATGAAGATCAGATCTAGAATTGGAATGGGAAGCTGCGACGGGGATGAAGACGAAGGGTGAATAGTGGCGGTGTCGCGGAATCGCCAAGATCCAAGTTCACTGTAGCTTCTCACGCGATTTATATCCCTTTCAAATCTGATCGGACGGTCTAGATTCTTCTGAGCTCAATCAACGGCTGGATCGTCTCTGATCTGGATCAAACTTCCTGGATCTTCATCAATGGATGTGATCTACTCCTCCTTAGGTTGGATGAGCTGGATCTTTAATGGATGACCCAGATCTGCTTGATCTTCAATGGATGGTCCAAAACACTCCAAGGCTTGATCGCTTCATTTAGCCCTACATTTGAGCCCAAGTGTGGTCCAATCTGATCGGGTCCATGACCCTTTTGATGCCTACAAAATAATAAACAAATATTAGCACCAAAATACCATAAAAATAGGCTAATTTGTAATTAAGTCCAAGATCACATGCAAATTATGAAATGCAATCTAAATGTGAGATTATGCTGTGAAAAGATCATGAAAAATATGCATTATGACTTAAAATAATGTAACAAAATCATGGTTATCACCTATTTCTTGTCCGCTTGCGTACTCTTCAGAAGCACCTCGTCCATCAGACGCATCGAGCCCGTAGACTCTCTCCCGTGCCGTCCTTCTCGCTAGCTGCGTCTTTTGCTCGACTTCCTATGCTCCTAAGCTCCTGCACACTTAGACACAAGGTTAAATACAATAGGACCTAACTTAACTTGTTTGATCACATCAAAACAACCTTGGGGTTCCAACAATCCTTACCTATGAGATCCCCTGTTTCCCGACCAGAGAACCATCTAAGTGATGTTGATCGACCTGCATGGATGGTCTGCTTAGTTGCCACCATTTTTTGATTCCTTCTTCTCTCGAACGAACCTTAACTCATATTAGTGCTACCTAGTTAGGGTTGACGTCATTCTGACATTTTGGAATCTGAACAAATCACCTATCATTAATGCAAAGCATGCTGAGCACATCTTTTCATCATAAGTTTGCTCATTACCTCCCATCTCTCATTAATGCGACTTGTATTCTATTAACATGTGTTGCAAGTCTGCACAGGAGAATATCCGATGTGATATCTAACTGTTGTGATGTGTTGTGATTGTTGGTAGTTTAAATTCAACGGTGAGGATCAAACTTCCTCCCTTTGTCCCTTTAATTGGACGACCACAATCAATCCTCACTAGGGTTTTAAACCTTTATTCCTCAAAGAGACTTCATCATTTTCACATTTCTCCTCTCCCCCTCTTCTTCCTGCTTACTGCTGCCAATGATTAATGTCCTATAAGTTTCCTTTTTCTTCTTTTTAATTTCGTCATCATCTTCTTTTAATGGCTTCCTTATCTGCTCCTCCTCCTTACATTCCCAGACTCTAATACACTTTTACCTCCTCCTTCTTCAATGGTGATGAAGTAGGCCAAATGCAGCTAACTTACTACATTCCTCGCGACTATCAAATTGTTATTCCTTTTGTTTATGATCATCCCCACACCCCTCCATCCAGCTTCATTACTTTTTTCAAAGAGCAACTCTATGTCGACCTTCATTTTCCTTTGCATCCATTTTTTTTGAAGTTTGTGCATACTTTCATATCCCTTACAAGAACTAGCATCTAATTCCTTTAGGTTACAATGTGGGATTGTAATAATGTTTCTTCGGTAGAAAATTCCCTTACACCTCCACATTTTTCACTATTTCTATTATCCTAAAAAATCTGAGCCAGACGTTTTTCTATTCCAAGCTCGAGTGGGCATTGTATACTTTGATAAGATGCCCATTTCCAACAAGGGCTAGAAATCCCATTATTTTTACCTTTGACTGCCCAACTTGACAACCTTCTTAGTCGGCTGGCAATTAGAACTGCCCAACCCTCCAGAGATGGGCAAATATTGATGGGACACGATCTACCTTGAAGCCGCTGCCCAGTTGACCTACTTAAAATATAACATCCACAAGCTACTACTAGAAGGAGTGTTGTATATGTTTGGACTGAGTCTTATTCATGCTCGACTGCACGACTCTTTTGGTGAGAAATGCTTCCATCAACTATTGTTGGATTAAACTAATTTTCTACTCTGTTTTGTAGCTAAAACAATATGGAAAGCCCTACTGAGTGATTCCACTAAATTAGCTAATGAAGAAATCGAAGCTTGCGGGGTAGCCGAGCTGGAGAGCCACGGGCTTTTGCCGATCAGCACCTTTGAGCGGTCGACCAGCGAAGAAGGGGCGAGTCAAGTAGCAGGGAGTGACATGGCAACCAACACTGAAGAGATGCCCCCACCACAACCTTCCTTGGTAACCATAGCAATTCCCTCAGAGTCTACAACTTTAGCTAAGCTATTGATCTAGAGTCAGGGTCACAAAAGGCGTTGAGCGACAACACTTGTTCGGTCAGCGGCTACTGCTCCTTAAACATCTACTGCTGTGTCAACTGCGGGACCACCATCTGAACGGGAAGAAAGCTCTACCTCCTCTATTCTGAAATAGTGGACGATTGGACCACTTCCACTTCCTCCGATCGGACTCCTTCACTGTTGGAGTTGTAGGCCAGCCCTCTATTTGCTCAACCTATATCCTATCTGATGCTTCTGCTAACTAAACCAACATGACCTCTCTCAACGATACGCTCAACTTATCTCTCCAAGTCCAAAAGCAAGTCGAAGTTCACTTCAACAAAGCCCAGCGAGTCAGGCAAACAGAAGAAAGTTTGGGCAATCATTAGGCTGCCTACCCAGGATTTGTTATCCACCCACTCTGTCAAGTCCTTGGCCCTGTGGCAGGAGCACCCCGTTTTCTTTGTTCAAGGTCAATATTGTACTCACATAGCTCAATTAGACCATAGCTCTTGTGCACAGTCGGTGGTTAAACCTTCTGGCAGTCCGGGCTCTGATACCAATTGATGAATCGAAAAGAATTTTGATATCTCCACAATGACATGATATTATCTACTTTGGGCCTAAACCCTCATAGTTTTGCTCGGACACTCCCTAAAAGGCCTCATATCAATGGAGATATCTTTCTCTTATAAACTCATAATTTTTTCCATATATTTTTAATATAGAGTTATATTTACAATCTTATAACCCAACATTACCTTGTTGAAGAGTCCTTCTATAATCATACTCCACAGTTGCTGGAAAATTATCCGAGCAATAATACGTCCGTATCTTTGCTTTTAATAACAGTTTTATCGATCTGAGTCATTCATTCTTGTTATATATCATACAATATACATTCACCGTCAAGTCAAATTTGAATGTCGCTCGACCAATCAATGATGCTTTAAGATCATGGTCGTTGTTGTGTTTAGAGATTTGTACTCTGTAGTGGGTGGCCCTTTCGACTAAATGAAAAACCTTCTCCACCGCCTCTTCATCCCTTCTTATTTAGCTTTTTTTTAAACCCTAACTTTCATCATCTTCCTCGCGTCTACGTTTTCTCCTTCTCTGTTACTTCTCCTCTGTTAATTCTCATTTTTCCTTTTCCGCAAGTATCTTTTTTTCCTCTTCAAGATTGACTACTTTCTTCATGAACCAACTTGAAGGAGGTTTGCGACTCCCAGTTCCCTCAATATATATGGATATTCTTTCTTTTTTGCTACCTTTGAATCAATTGGCACCAAACGCTTCTGAATTTGGGCTGGTGATGGTTTTTCAACACCATCGAATCCCTTTAATTCCTTTGTTGTTTTACTATTTTTATTACGTTAGAGCACCGAACATGGCGTTTTCCATTTTATGGCTCGTAAAAACTGTAATCTTGGTTGATCTTCCTTCCTTACTAAAAGGATGAAAATAATTATTCTTCTATACTCCATTAAGCTTCCCTCATTCTGACTCTAGGACATGGCTTCTTCATCTTGCTGTCCTATCGGATATAAAGAAAGCTCGAACTCGTTGCCCCTTTTCTTCTGCATTTAATGACTTGTGGGATAAGGATTACAACATGTCGCTTCTTCTAGGTGAACGTCTTTTGTCTCGCCCTGCTTTATACCCTTTCAAGATTCACAACTTTTATGGCAACAAGCGTCCTGTGAATCTGTCGATAGATCAATATAGTAAAAATAAAATATAAATAATTATTAGTCATTAATATAAATGGTCAATACAGATAAAAAGACATATGTCAAATTTTGACATTAAGACTTCATATAATAATATTTTTTATATTTTAATCATGGCACCATTTTGAGGAAACTTCAAGACTCCCAACTTTGAACCCATGGGTGATAGATCATTTCTGAATAGTTTAACCGTTGTATTGATGATTATTTTATGTCGAGTTGTTTTAGACGACATTATAAAGTCTTCCCTATCATCCACTCTGAAGAAAAGGCAAAGGAACAATCTACAAAGGTATTCCAAATTTACAGGTCAGTCAAACATTTATCTTCCATGAGCACCTTGTAGGAAGCTTTAGCTTTTTCCAAGGATAAATACTCCGGGTTAATTTTTATGTGCTTAACTAAGTCAAGTTAGGTCATATTATACTTAATACCTTGTATCTAAGTGTATATGAACTTAGGAACACAAGAAGTTGAACGAAAGATGCAGCAGACGAGAAGGATGACATGGGAAGGGAGCCGACGGGCTCAGTACATCCAAGCGACGAGAAGTTGCTGAAGAGTACACCGGTAGATGAGAAGGACGTGCGCAAAGTTTGAGAGATAAGAAGTCGGGGAAAAAGCCTGCTCAAGGAGAAAGCTAAAGCTGGGTTCAGGTGAGCTCAATTCTAGACAGGCAGAGCATCACCGAAGTGAGCACGGATAAAAGTTTGTTTTGATGAATAATGCTCGAGGCTCCTCCAATGGCTTTAAAGGCGCCTCGAGCTTCAATAGCAAAGCTACCATATACAATATCATCGGTACCTCCACTATGCTTGAGGGCACCTTGGATGTCCTTGAAGACGTCTTCGAGCCACATCAACCAACTGTAACATCATCCCATGAGGCTATAAAAAGCCCCTAAAGCTAAGTATTAAATAACTGAATTACAACTTCTGTAATCACTTCCTAGTCTTTTTCTAAGCTATCAACATCTGTAAGAAGCTACTCTACCTTCAACAAAAGAGATTTCTAGTGGAGTTTCTTCAACGCATTGAATTAATAACCACCTATGTTGTAATCAAGTAAATCTAGCCTTCTTACTATTCTCTATGAAGTTGTTAATTTTATGTATTATTATTTTGTTTAATTAATTATGTTTAACTAATCAACTCCAAAGACCGAGAAAGGATTTATTTATTTTTCTTGAGCAATTCACCCCCCCTCTTGCCGCCCGCACCAAGACCAACAATTAATATCAGAGCTCAACTACCTCAGAAGGATTAATCACCGACTAAAGTAACAAGATGATGGCCGAACCAAGTATCGACCCACCTAAGTTCGAGGGGGAGTTAACACTTTGGAAACGCCAGATGAAGGTATTTTTAAAATATTTTTAATAATGAAATATGATTTTTCAGCACCTAAAGATCAGCAAGGCATTAAAAAAGAAGAATACCTATAGACCACAAAGGAACAAGTTGATTTCGTAGCGAACGGACCAGCAGAATTCCACCTCCTAAGCGTGCTACCACCGTAGGAAGTTAA
>JBBMJZ010000019.1:4689323-4701840 GCA_037833815.1 Zingiber zerumbet | reverse complement strand
GGTTTCTACGAATGAAGAATAGCAAACAGTATTATAAAATGTTAGAGATAAGGCAAGCTATACTAAACAATTTAGCTTATGATAAGAACTTCAAATCATCATTTGGAAGTTTGCACTTGCAGAATCACTTTCTTAAGTATCGATGTAAAGGATAAGCTAACCAAGTAAAATACAAAGAATTAGGTCATTGATGACAATATATATATATATATATATATATATGGAGATGAATGGCGTATGGTGAAGTTATATTTTTAGAAATATATCTATCGAACTAAACTAATTAGCCTGGTGGTTAGTGACTAATTGACCAAATTTAATTACTTCTGTCTACTAAGGTCAGTCAATGTGTTATATCAATGGGGTTAAACTCCATAAATTAGAGATTAAATTTAGAATTCCATTGAGTTTAATGGGTGGAATTTAGGTTGCTTCACTACAAGAATACCTTCAAATAGCTATGAAATTAATGAGGAATTTAATTCTGACGCAATTTAAGAGGATTTTAGCATCTGAATAAAAAAATCCATCAGTGAATTTAGATTTACCGATTGAATTAGGATTCAGTCAATAATTTTTTGATGGAATCCAAATTTCGTTGATATTTACCTATGGAATTAAGATTCTGTTGGCAATTACCGACTGAATTATAATTTAGATTGATCTATTTTCCCCAACCTGACCCCGCAATTTAATAAAATTTATCGACTGAATCCTTATTCAATTAGTGAATTGTATTTCACCAACTGAATTTAAAATTTAGTTGGTAAAAGGCCGATTGAATTTGGATTCAATCAGATTTTATTGACTAAATTTGGATTCAATCAATGAATTTATCCTAAATTCCCTTGCCCGACCCCATTCCTTCTCCTCACATTATGTTGATCTCGACAACAATTTCTCCAACGCGGCTTCTCTCTAATGCATCTTATCTCCAACTCCTCTCTCACTCTAGTAAACCTCTCTCCTCTCCACCCCTCTCCAGCCCTGCGGCCCCTTGGCCACGAGCTTGGTTGGTCGTGGCTTGCTCACAGCCAAGCCGGCTATGACCTATCACGACCAAGCATACTGCGGCCTTCGACCGTTGCCTGCTCTTGGTCCCTTGGTTGCGAACTTGGTCGACCACGACCAGCTTGCTTACGACCCCTTGGTAGCAAGCTTGCCCGACCACTGTTAGCTTGCTTATGGCCCCTTGGCATGAGCTTGCCCGACCGTAGCCAGATTGCTCTTGGCCATCTTAGCCCCTGTCGGTTGTGGGGATGGCCACGTGGTTGCCGAGAGCTCACCCCAGCCAACTCAGTCTAGATTGAAAAAAAAAATCTAAATTTTAATTTAAAATATCTTGATATTGCAGACCATGATAGCTTCTATACATGAATTTCCTTCCAGTGCACCAATTCTTTGATTGAAATAGGTTGTAGTTGTTGGATAAGTATATTTGGTAAAAACTTATTACTAATGTTGCACAACAAATTAGGTAAACAAATAATTGTGTTAATAAATTAGATAATAAATTTATTGTACTTGTGTTGGTAATGTTGAAAATTTTATGTTCATTAGAATATAATGTACATAAATAAAGTTTGGATGTACAATAGATTAGAAAATGGATTTATCCAAAATGAATATTTTACTAGAGTTGAAGAGTTTGTAAACTTTGCTAAGAGTTATCCAGAATATATGAATGATGTCAAGTTATGTTGTCCGCGTAATCATTTGAAACATAGAAATAAAGATTTTCATGTTGAGGACACTATGAAAGTACATCTTTGTAAAAAAGAATTTGTTCTAGATTACTACAACTGGTACTATTATGGAGAGCCTTATTTTTTAAAACCAATTGAAACTTCAATTACTTATTTTATCTAGCATAACTACTCTAGGGGAAACATCATATAATGATAATGCAATACAATGAATAGTCTATGACGCAATGAATGCAGTTGATCATTCCAATATATGTGAAATACCAACACCTAAAGTTCAACAACTATATGACATGTTAAAGGCTAGTGAAAGAGAAATGTGGGATGACATTCCATCTAGTCAGTCCCAACTATCAGTTACTGTAAGGTTATTGAACATTAAGGCAGAACATTATTTTTCAGAATAATATTACAATGATATTTGTCAATTGATGTTAGAGTTACTCCCTATTGATCATCTAATGACTAATAGTTTGTATAATATAAAAAATTAGTGAGGGGGTTTATGTTTGCCTGTAGAGAGGATTGATTGTTGCATTAATAACTGCATGATATTTTAGAATAAAGACAATGCACTAATTGAAAATAGAATTTGTTCTCACCATCGTTATAAGCATGATAGTCGCATGTTAGGGAAGCCGGAGAAAAAATTTGCATGAAAAGTTATGTATTACTTTTTGTTAACTGCTAGACCTCAACACTTATATGCATATGCTACAACGACATGCCACATAAGGTGACATCATGAGCATGTGCATAAATGAGGTATAATATGTCATCCTTGCGACTCTCCTTATAGAAACTGTAAGTACTCTGGGTTAGTTTTGATGTGGTCAATCAAGTTAAGATAGATCTTGTGTATTGATCCTTGTATCTAAGTATGCAGGAGCTTAGAAATACAAAAAGTTGAGTGGAAGATGCAGCTAGTGAGAAGGATGATATGGGAAGGGAGATGACGAGCTCGGTACATCCGAGGGATGAGAAGCTGTGGAAGAGTACACCGGTGGACTAGAAGGATGTGCAAGACATTTGAGGGACGAGAAGCCTGGGAGCAAGCCTACTTAAGGAGAAGGTTGAAGTTGGGTTTGGGAGAGCTTAACTCCGGATAACTAGAGCATCACCCATGCGAAGAAGACTAACTGGAGGTTGATCTACCTTATGGAAGATGCTTTTAATGCCTTATGGAAGGTGCCTTCAAACCTATGGAAGGCGCCTTCAATAGCCGTTAGCCGAAGATAAAATTTTATCTTCAGGGGATAAAACCTATCCTACTGAAGGCACCTTGGACCACCTTGAAGGCACCTTCAAGCAACGGATAATATTTTCCAAGAGTTATAAAAAGACTCCTGGACTTAGGCATTCAACAACAACTTCTGTAATCAATTCCTAGTGTATTTCTTAGCTTTCAAAAATTATAAGAGGCTTCTCCACCTTCAACAAAGGAGATTTTCATTGAGCTTTCAACCTCTTTGGATTAATAACCACCTAAATTATAACCAAGTAACTATTGTGCCTATTTTCTTTTCAGTTGTTATTTCTTTAATGTTAATTATCTTTAGTTGCTTACCTCCATGGATGCAGATGAAAGACAAATTTACGTTCCTTACTATATTTATTCTAGGTCTAACGAATCCAAAAGAAAAGAAAGATGTTTTCTTGAAACTACTAATTGTCAAGAAGAATGAATTATGGAATATAGTCTCAAAGACTTATGATGTTACATGTAAAACTAATTTTACATTGTATGCTACCTTATTATAGACTATCAGTGATTTTTTAGCATACTCAATATTGTCAGGATGGAGCACGACTGGTAAATTTGCATGCTCACATTGCATAACAAAGTCTGATGCATTTTTATTACCTAGAAGTGAGAAGGTATCTTGGTTTGATAATCACCGTAAGTTTTTTCTAGTTGAATACCCTTTAAGGGGAAATAAGAAAATTTTTATTAAGAATGTTATAATTAGAAAACTTCTGCCAACATTCAAGTCAAATAAAGAAATCATTGACAAAATAGACATCCATGGATTTTATACCAGCATCTCAACCTAATTCTGATAAGATAAATAAATATATTGTTTGGCAGTGCTAGTGTGGTTGGAAGAAAAGAAGTATTTTTTGGGAGCTATCATATTATAAGTATCTACTCATTTAACATAATTTAGATGTGATGCATGTTGAGAAAAATTTCTTCGTTAATATCTTCAACACTGTTATGAATTTACCTGGAAGAACTAAAGACACCATGTTTCATGTGAGGAATTAAAAGAACTAGTCAGCATACTATAGTTGTATCTGGATGAAACAACCAATAAATTTCCAAGGCTTTTTATATTTTGGACAAAGATGGTAAGCAAGCTTTATGTAGTTGGTTGAAAGAAATCAAATTCCCATATGAGCATGCCTCAAATATAGCTCAATGCGTAGATATGAACAAGTTAAAGATGTTTGGAATAAAAAGTCATGTTTGTCATGTATTCATGCAAAGACTTATTCCATAGCTTTCTATGACTTACTTCCTTAAAATGTTTGACAAACACTCACAAAATTGAGTATATATTTTTTAGATATTTGACAATGAGGTGTATTATGACGGCTGATATACTTCAGGTAAAAATAGACATTCTTCTCATACTATGTAAGCTTGAACACATTTTCCCACCTAGTTTTTTATTCAATAGAACATCTATCAGTTCACCTACCTTATGAGGCACAATAGCTGGTTTTGTACAGTACAAATAGATGTATCTGTTTGAATGATTTTTGAGAAAATTAAAGAATAATATTTAAACAAAGCAAAAGTTGAGGGGTCAATATATAATGCCTATTTAGTTGAAGAATCCCCTAATTTATGGTAAGAAAGCATTTGTATCAAATTTCCACTTAATTAATATCATAACTACTTTTATAGGTGAATGATCATAGAATATCAAATGTGCAAGATTCTAGGATAATAAATCTTGCATGGACCTATTCGTAAGACAATAGTGTATTTTAGTTACTATGTTAATGACTTCAAATTCTATGTGGCATAATGAGATTCATGCATATTGACCTATAATTCTGGTATTTGCGTTAAAGGATCTATTGATAATAATGACATTAAGTTTGATTAGTATGGTAAACTTGACAAAATTATAGAGGTTAAATATCCTACATTACCTATAAAAAGGTATGTATAGTAGACCAGAATATACGCAAACTATAATTTAGTTGAGGGGAATGTAAATAAAAGGTTTGACAAGTTTGAACATTTTATTTTCGCAGTACAATATGGTTAAGTTTTCTATCTTGAATACCTTATGAAAAGAAGAAGATATAGTGAATGGTTGCCTGTTTATCAAATGAAGTCTCGCTCAACTATAAAAATGCTGAACACCATCATTACTCAAAACCATGATACATTTTTGAAAGATAAAGTGGAAAGACATTCAGTTGATTCACAACTTCAATTCACATCACAATTACTTATAGATGTTAATATTACTTACGAGGAGATAGATGATGGAAAGATGTCCAACGGTGAGGAGCTTGTTGAACTAACATAGTCTAGCGACGAGAACTTAGAAACTATTAATGTTCATGATTTAGATTATAATAATGATTAAATATTAGCATTATTTTTCATCAAGTAAGTTAAGGTTCCATCTTATTTGTTCCATATATCATTATGTTAGTAATAATATTATATGATTGTAATGTTATATTGCAGATATTATCATGTCAAACCAGGTAGTTGTTGGGGACCGTTGGCCGGCTAGAAGGGGGTTGAATATCCCTGCACAAAATCAAAACAAATACCCTTCTTGGACTTTTAAAGTAACACTTACATAACTTAAATAAAGAACGAAACTAAAAGATGAGGCTCACAAACTTAACTTGGTTATAATCGGGGAGATTGTTAATCCAAGGAATGAATCGTACTAAGTATCTCCTTCAGGTGGAGAAGCCTCTTCTAGCAGTGAAAGCTCAGAAAAGAGAAGCTAAACTAAAAATGAAAGTGTACAAGTGTTGTATTGCTAATTCCTTGTTAAATGAAAAGCTTCTGGACCAAGGCTGTATTTATAGCCTTGGTCGGGGTGCATGGAAGGGTTCTAGGTGCATGGAGGGGGATAGAACTCTATCACTGATGCAACAGTCAACATCCACGTCGATATTGATAAGTTTTGGGTTTCGGGCGCCTGGAAGGGTTTCGGATTCCCGAACCCTCAAAGTCAACAGAGTTGACTTTTTTGGTCCGGGCCTTCCGCTCCGGCTCCGTTCGCCTCGGTCCGGGTCTTCCGCTCCAACTCCACTCGCTTGGGTGATCCCAGTCATCCGGAATAGGGCTCACCCGAGCCCAACTCCGGCTTCTCATCCCTCAGAAATGCCACGCGCCTCCTTCTCGTCCACCCGCGTACTCTTTCGCAGCACCTCGTCCCTCGGACGCACCGAGCCCGTAGGCTCTTTCCCATGCCGTCCTTCTTACTAGCTGCGTCTTTTGCTCGACTCCCTGTGCTCCTAAGCTCTTGCACACTTAGACACAAGAGTTAAAACACCATAGGACCTAACTTAACTTGTTGATCACATCAAAACAACCTTGGGATTCCAATAGTAGTCACATCCCTTAGCCATATAGTGTTGAGGGTTGTTGGGGAGTTATAAGTATTTTGTTATTAGTAATTCAAATTTATATATGACTTTATTTATAATATATTTCTCATACCTTAATATTTTTTTCATACAATTTTACTCTAGATGGGCATTGGGCATTGATGTACATAAGCAAAAAATTTAAAAGTGAGTCTATGTTTTTGGTACTATATGGTAGATTAGGAGATGAAGGATTTCTATTATCAGGAATTTCTAGTAAGTAAATTGAATATGTTTGGTATTGTATCATAAATTTATCCTTTAGAATACTAATTTTTTAACTTATTATTACAGAAAAATATACTTGGGAGACAGGATAGGAGGTTCAATTTGTAGAAATTTAAAATATTTATTGTGCAAGATTGTACAAGGACTTCCTATATAATTTGAGAAAGGAGGGCATGAGGCCAAATCATGTATCAGAAGAGATCTAACTTCATAGACTGCCACCTGGGCTATAGATAGGTTGAGGTTAAATTTTGCAATTTCTCTATCAAATAGGAATATAGAGCCCACAAGCTATACTTTTGGATCCAAGTCTATTGTAGAGCATGCCATCAATTTAGTGAGTTTAATTTAAAGTTATATAAGAAAAATTTAATTCAAATTTGTATAAATTTGATGCTATATTTTTTGTATACAGGAATATACTCTATAGAGACCTCCCAGTTGTTGGGAGATATTTAACAAGACTTACAAGGAAAGTGATATAATATTTGTCGATTCTCGATCTTGGACCATAGCCGTAAGAATATTAACTTTATTGCATATAACTATTAACAATGATTAGCTTTAGTAATTATGTACCAGATATTAATCATATACTTTTCTTCACACAGGAGGAAATAACTAATAGAGTGGCCCAGACATCTGCACCACTAGTAGAGGGAGGAGAGTCATAGGCTCTATCCACAGTGGTGATAAATGATATTTATTATGATATTATTGGTGGAAGAACAAAGAACTCCACCCTCTACGACCTTGGCTCCCAAGTCAAAGTTGTATTTGATTGTTTGAGAATGCCTTATCCTAGTTCTTTTTCTATTGAATTGTAGTCGCTAAAATAAGAAAATCAAGAACTGAAGGATCGAGTGGCAATAGTGGAGCAGAGGATGGCCAATTGAGAAGTGAGAGATAATGCTATCTTGGCCGAGATGGAAGCAGTCATTACTTAATTTACCAATTACAACATCATTTCGAGTCTCAGGAGACTTAAGACCCACTGGACCTTATTGAGTAGCATTTTTATGAGGTATGTTTAACTGCAACTTAGCTTTTTATCACTCATAAAACATACAAATATATTTATTCAGTTTTGATGTTATAATATGCATATCTCTAATTGTATTACATTTCCTTAGGATAATTCATTGGTTTATATATCACCACTATTAGATATCTAAAATATTAATTAGGTATTTATTTTACTTGTAAAATTAGTTATAGATTCATGTTTTTAATGTATTTTGTCATTATTAATTTTTGAATTAATTTATCTTGCATGATTTTGATAATAATCTATCATTTTTTTTTACTTTCTACAAAATTTGTAGTACGATTTTATAGGATTCTATTTGTATGTCTTTGTAGTAGATTATGGACATGGTTTGTATGTCCTTAAATTTATGTATCATTATTGGATAGTTTATTTCTTAGTTTGTATGATTTGGATAGTAAATTTGATTGTTTGTGTATGGATTGTAATGAGTTTGTGAATGTATAGTTTAATGAATTAGTTGTTTGTGTATGAATTATGAATGTTTGTGTATAATATAATGGAATGTAAACATGGTTTGTGATGATTTGTTTCTATATGAAAAATGTAAACCGGGTAATAATTGCAAATTTAAAGCAGAATCTATTTAAAAATTTATAGTTTACCGACAGAATTAAAGGTTTCATTGGTAATTGTCGATGGAATTTATGTTTCCATTGGTAATTTTCATAAATAGGAATAGTGTCAATTTACAATAGTTACAGATGAAATTCATTATTCTATTAGTAAATTTTCAATGGAATTTAGGATTTTGTAAGTTATTACTAGTGGAATTTATGATTCTATCAGTAATTAGCGTTATGAGAGCAAATTTTTATTTACTAATTACCGATGGAATTATAACTTCTATCGGTAATTACCAACGGAACACTAATTCTGTATCTAAATTTATCAACAGAAACACTAATTCTGTAGCTAAATATACCGACGAAATTTATAATTTTGTCAGTAAATTTAACTACAGAATTTTATTTTGTCATTATCTAGTTACAGAACATAAATTATGTCAGTAAAATCGTCTACGACCTAATCTATTCTGACTACCATATTTCTAATATCGATAAACCCAAATACCAATAGAATAGCCATGAAAATACCCATTAATACAGTTTTCTTTTGTAGTGCTCGGTAGTTTATAGTTATTGTGCTTCACTTTTTTCCAAGCTCGCTAGATTCGAATCAAAGTGGTATGTCGTTGTCAACCTTGAACAACTGCATTATGAATTGCCTCCCTACCCATTTTCTTTAGTCATTGAATTTTTTACATTAGAGATAATTAGTTTTTCTTTCGTTCAGGGTGATTTGATATGATTCTTCTCTCTAGTTGGAACAATGCACGTGAAATAATGTGATGCAGAATCAACCCCATTTGATCCTGATCCTTTGAACTTGAAACAGATATAACTTTCGATTTATGACTTAGAATCAAACAATATCAGTGGCCACATGAGCATAATTTGAAAATCTATATTGGTTATAGGTGTACCAGTAACCGCCAATTTTTAAGCCCAAATTCCACCATTTGTCCTCTCATCCGAGCCTCTAAAGATTTTGTTACTATTTTAGTTTTTTATTTTTATGATATTTAGGGTATTTTTAATATTCTTGATAATAGTTAGTCTATTATAGTGTAAAATATTAATTTCTATCAAGAGATTTCCTTTTATGGAAAATTCTCTTTTCTTTTTCTATAAGATTTGAATTGAGATCTAAATATTGTGATTTCTTTCCTTTCTTTGTCTTATGGTGTAGAGTCTATATAAATACATATTTAGTGTATGAGGGATCATCCCTCTTTTAATAACAAATTTTCCATTCCTGGTAAATCTGACAAGTTTCCCTTATTTTTTGGGGTTCTCTCTTCTTGCCTTCTTCTCAATTCCCTTCTTCTCATCAGCTCGCATGATAATCTTTATCATTCCCAGCGTCAGTTGGTATCAGAGCCGATAATGTCCGATTGAGGATGTCAAGCATCATATTCAATGGATAGTCGTCGTGGTCATGGTCGTGGTTGCAACAACAGGCAAGTTCCAATTGGGGAAGCCGAGCACTATGGAAGTAGTGGTCAAGACATGATGATGATTGAGAATTTATAGAGGCAAGTTGTAGAGTTAACCCAGCAGATGGAAACAATAGTGGTGGCATGAAATATTGAAGGTGAGGATATTTCATATCAAGGATCTGAGTCTACCTTCGAGAATCCTTACTACCATCAGACTGCCAGCTAGGAACGTCGTGTTCGGGAGGAGCCTTATAAAGACCTTGGTTTTCAAGTTGAACTACTTGAATTTTCAAGTACATTATAAGTAGAGAGTTTTGTAGATTGGCTGAACAAAGTAGAGTGAATCTTTGAATATTAATAGGCTCCAAATCAGATGAAGGTGAAGCTAATTGCCATCAGACTCAAGGGGAAAGTATGACATGGTGGAAACAGATGCGGAGTTCATGGGACAAACATGACAAGTCCAAAATAGATGACTAAGGGAATATGAAGAAGAAGCTGAGGGGTCACTTTCTACCTTTTGGATACACCAAATTATGTTTCAGTGACTTCACTCATTGTGATAGAGCACAAGATCAGTCGATGATTATACGAATGAGTTCTACTAGTTGACCATCTGAAATGATCTATTCGAGATGGAGGAGAAGATGGTTGCATGATAGTTAGGGGGGTTGTGTCAGCCCTTATTAGATTCCTTTATCCTTCATTCATTTTTGACGGTGTCTAAAGCCTACTAGCGCACACTAGTTATTGAAAAACAACATAATTGGAAGCCAATGGTGAGGGGTGACCAAAATAGTCGACCAATTCGCCCTCAAGGCGCATGCTATACTGTAATAGCCTTAACAGGTTAATCCTAATGCTCCTGTCACATGTTATCATTGTAGCAAATAGGGACAAGGCTAACTGATATAGGAAACCTGCTCTTGCTAATCAAAAAGGCAAAAATCTGTTGATCAAGGATGACATGGAAAAAGAGACTGAAGCAATTAGCAACTTAGAGTATGATGCGATTAACGAGATGATTTATGGTGACAGCCAAAAGACATTGGTTGATTGTAAGAGTTTGCTAACTCCCAAGGGTGATTCGGAGGAATATTGGTTGAGAACTAATATTTTTTATACTACTTGCACCATCGTAGATAAAGTCTGCAAGATAATCATCGATAGCAGTAGTTGTTAGAAAATAGTCTTTGCTGAGGTTGTCTAGAAGTTACAGCTAAAAATGGGACGTCATCCTAAACCATACAAGTTATCCTAGCTAAATAAAGATAGTAAGATAATAGTAGATCAATGATATCTCGTGTCTTTTTCAATTGAAAAATATTTAAATAGTACTTGGTGTGAGATGGTGGTCATGGACGCATGTCATGTGTTATTGGGGAAGCCTTGGCAGTATGATCACAGTGTTGTTCATGATGGGCAAAAGAATACATATACCCTTCAGGTTAAGAGAAAAAAGATTGTGTTGGTGCTACGATGGGTAGGAACCACTCCAACTTCGGTAGACAAGAATACTATCTTCTTTCTATATCAAAGTGGAGGAGTTGTCTATGCTTTCCTGCCACAGATGCTGAACGAAGTCATATCCACAAATGCTGAGCTACCAATTGAAGTACAGCAGCTGCTTGCATATTATGATAATTTGATTCCAAAGGATCTTCTTTTTGGGCTACTACCCATGCGAGATATCCAACATCAGATCGACCTTGTTCCAGGGTCAAGTCTGCCTAACTGACCAGCATATCACCTCTATCCCAAGGAGGTTGAAGAATTGCAGCGATAGGTGGTGGAATTATAGGAGAAGGGCTATATCCGTGAGAGCATAAGCCCATGTAAAGTTGTAGCCCCACTAGTGCCAAAGAAAGATATTTTGTGGTGTATGTGTGTTGATAGCCAAGTCATCAACAAGATCATGGTGAAGTAAAAAATTCCCAATTTCTCATTTGAATTACATGTTGGATTAGTTATCCAGTTCTAATGTCTTCTCAAAAATTGATCTTAAAAGAGGATACCACCATATCAGAATAAGGTTTGAAGATGATTGGAAAACCATATTCAAGATGCAACAAGGGTTATATGAGTGGATGATCATGCTTTTTAGATTGTCTAATGCAGCTAGCACGTTCATGAGACTTATACATTAGATTATGCGGACTTTCATGGAAAAATTTGTGATGATTTACTTTGATGACATTCTTGTCTACAGTTCGACATATGCATCCCACTCTGACAACATCTGTGCTATTTTTGAAAAGTTGAAGACAAAGTGTTGGTGTATTTTGCACTAACAGTCTAACTCAAATTTTGATGAATGACAAGTGAGTTAAGTTAGGTGTATTTGTGATCTAAGTACTTTACCAAGTGTGCAAGAATTGATGGGTTTGGAGGACCTGATACCAGGTTGAAATCTAGCTAGGTCCACTGGACTGGATAGCTGGTGTAAAGTCCAGATAGGTCAACGAGCTGACCGGATATCTGACAGAAAGTCTGATTGGGTCCACGGGACTTTATAGCTGGCAGAAGTCCAGTTGAGTCTGCAAACCTTACAACTGGCATGAAGACCTGGTGGGTCAAAAGGTAGTCAAACTAACTATAAGTTGGTAAGTAAAGGTAAGTCACTAGAGGAGAGTAACTCGGTGATGACGCGTCCCGGTTGAGGAACAGTAGGCGGTCCAATTCAGGTCCATTTCGAACCCTTAAACTAAGACCTTAACTAGATTCTGATATCAGAGAGACAGAGTCTAATTACTACTTTGTATTATTGTGCTAACATTTATCTTCTAGATTATTATTTAGTTTATTGGACTAACACACTTTGCAGGGTAAGAAGAGCACAAAGAGCCTCGGGTGAACAGTACCCGAGGCGGCTTCCAAGGGATGGAAGGCACCTTTATA
>JBBMJZ010000019.1:4612224-4629920 GCA_037833815.1 Zingiber zerumbet | reverse complement strand
TGGTCAACCAGGTCACCCTTGACCTAAGGGATGTTGCACCAACAATCTCCCCCAACCTAGGGAATATTGCTCCAACATTCACAACTTTGATGACCATCAATGCCATCTCCACATTTCCAATTAGTCCTTAGTCATCGCCGAGTTTGGTTGGTAAGCATCATTATATTCGAGTTACCCTATCGCTGCATTCCTTAAGAGAGACGATTCGAGTTACCTTATACTGCATTAGTGTAGTAAGGGGTTTCGATATTTTATTTGTACCCATTTCACGATGAAATCAGGTTTATCAGGGGGCTAGAGATTCAAATCAAGCTTAGAAAAGCCATAGCCGTCGACTGGAAAATTATTTGGTGGGAACCAGTTAGGAGCGGAAGTTTGGTCCTTCTATATGATTCTGCTAGGAAGACTTAGAAGGAGTTGAAGCCCCTCATGATGATTCCCTAGTAATTCAAGCTTTAATTACTTATTGCAATGTGAAAAGAGTCTTTGTAGATATAGGCAACTCGATCAATATTATTTTCAAAGCAGCTTTGGATTAGATGCACATAGATAAGGAAGAGCTAAGGATGTTGTTTGATTTCACGGGCCTTCAATTACAACCAGTTGGGTAGCTCTACCTCCCCCTAACCCTCGGTGAAGAACCTTTGGAAAGAACCCAGAGGACACCTTTTATGGTGGTGGACGCCTCTTCATCCTACAATGTGATATTGGGATGACCATCACTAAATACCTTCTAGGTGGTAGTCTCCAAATTTAATCATAAAATCAAATTTCCGGTGGGTGATCATGTTGGAGAAGTTAAAGGAGATCAATTGGCTTCCTGCAAATGTTACATTGATTTTGTCCAAATTTACTCTCAAAAAGTTGAAAGGTTCAAGAGTCTCTTCAAGTTGCGCTGGAAGCTCCCCTCTCCCGAATGAAGAAATAGGAGAAAGTCTACCGAGAGGAAGAAAAGTAAGAGGAAGTTCAGATCCATCCCAATTAGGAAAATAGAACCACCCGTATAGTTATAGACCCTGAACTAGAGTTAAAGCAAAGGCTAGCGAATTGACTTTGTGCCAACTATGATATTTTCTCTTGGTCAACCAAAGACATCAAGGGAGTCTCTCCCTCCTTGATGATGCATCAGCTCAATGTCCACCTGGATTCCAGGCTTGTCAAACAAAAATGGAGACACTTTGGGGCATAGAAAAATTAGATAATCTGAACGGAGGTCAATCAACTCTTAGAAGCAAGCCACATTTGGAAAGTGCAATTCTCGACCTGGCTCACCAACATCATAGTTTCCAAGCCTAGGGAAAATGATGGGTATGTGTTGATTTCAGGAATCTCAACTGGGCTTGCCCAAGAGATTGCTACCCCCTCCCTCGAATTGACCAAATGGTTGATTTTATATTGGGGTGCAAATTTATTTGTATGTTGGACGCTTACCAAGACTATCACCAGGTCCCTTTAGCTCCGGAAGATTAAGAAAAAGTTAATTTTGTCACCTTTGATGGGATTTTTGTTATAACGTTATATCATTCGGCTTAAAGAATGTAGGAGCCACCTACCAATAGATGGTGGATCGGATATTTTGGCATCAGATAAGGAGAAATGTTGAAGTTTATGTTGATGATATTCTCATCAAAACTGGGCGAGCAAAAAACTTGATATTCAATATAGAAGAAACTTTTGACACTTTAAGAAAGCACAGACTCAAGATGAATCCAACAAGTATTTGTTCGGCATAAAAAGTGGGAATTTTCTCGGTTATATGGAGATCAAATGGTGAATCAAAGTCAACCCAGAAAAGGTCCTGGCAATATAACAGATGACCTCTCCTCGCAATCTCCAGGGATTACGACAGTCTCTCGATTCATCTCCAGATCGGCCAATTGGAGTCTTCCCTTTTTTTAAAGTTCTACGTAAAGCCTCTAAATTCTAATGGGATGACAAATGCAATTAAGCCTTTATCAATCTCACGGAGTATCTATCTGGCCTACCAGTGCTCTTCATCAGCAATGGGAGAGAAGTTGTTACTATATCTGCCCGCAGTTGAGCAGGCGGTTGGCTCAGTATTATTGCAAGAAGAAGGTAATACTTAATATCCAAATTACCTCTTTACCCATTTATTGAAAAGATGCAGAGTCTAGATATTCTACTTTAGAGAGATTTGCCTTCAGATTAGTCTTGACCATCAAGTGGTTAAGGTCCTATTTCTTATCGCATCCGATTATAGTCCTCACTAACAACCCTCTAGGGTATGTGTTAACCAACCTAAAGGCTTTTGGAATACTAGTGAAATAAAGCACAAAACTTAGTGAATATGATATTCAGTATCAGCCCCAAATGAGGATAAAACATCAAGCCTTGTCAGATGTCATGGCAGAAGCAACCAATCCATAGTTGGAAGGTACTTGGAAGGTATAAGTGGATGTGTCTTCTGTTGGTGCAGAGTGCACTTAAATCGAGCTTGAGTTTTGATATTGTCAAATTTCAAGTTAAGTCATGTTGTGATCTAACAAGTTAACCAAGTGTGCATGATATTTACTCAACCAAGGAAGTCTTAGTAGATTGTGGAAGCCAGGCAGAAAAAGCAAGTGGGTTGAGAGGACCCGACACTTAGCAGGGAATCTTGATAAATCTGGAGGACCGAAGATCGTAGGAAAGTCCTGGTGAACCGATCTGATGCTAAGCGATAAATTCCAAACATGTCTAGAGGACAAATATTTGGCAGGTATGTTGAGGTAAGCAAATTGGAGAGGAGCGACACTGAGGTCGTGTTCCTAGAAGGAACAAACCCTAGGTCACTGATCCAACTGAAGAAATCGGGAAGGTTTCCAAGTTGAGATCAAGACAGTGTTACTGTCAATTACTACTCATGCATCATACTATACTATGCTAACCTTTGTTTTTGTAGCGATATATTGTGTTTAACTCTGTTTTACAGGAACCGGCCTGATCGATCGACCGAACCTAGGGATCGGTCAACCGAACCAATTTGACTCACACTAAAAATTAGACCAGAGCAGAGCGAAGCAGAGTCCAACCAAAGCCTGATCGGTCGACTAAACAAGCAGATCGGTCGACCAAACCTAGTTGATGTGGCACAGATCAGATCGATCAAAAGCAAATTTGGAAGATAGCTTGATCGGTCGACCGAATATTAAATGCAATTAAAGCTCATTAATGGAGGATCTCGATGAAGAGGGAAACAAGACTGATCGGTCGACCGCATATGGTGATTGGTTAACCGAACCATTAAAGATCATAAATGTTCGAAGATCAGATTTCAGCGAAGAAGGAAAGAAAAGAGTTTAGTCGACCGATAGGAGGTTCGGTCGATCTAACGGATCAGTCGACCAAAGGGTTTATCAGTCAACCGAATGATGCTTATAAAAGGGGAGCTCGAGGTTTGAGGCAGTAACAAAGTTCTTTGTTTAGCTCTGTGCAAATTCTCTATTCATGCTACTGCTCTGTTTCTCATCTTCAAGCAAGCTACTCAATCTAGAAGTGCTGACTGAGTTTCATGTTCTGTTCTTGTCAGTATGTTTATTTAAGCTTGCATTGTATTTTAACTTGAAAGAAGATAGTAATTTGTTACTATCTTCTACTTGCATTTGTACACATTACATTTTTCTAAAGATTTCGAAAAGAAGAATCATAGTAGATTGCCCAACGGTGCAATCAAGGATTGCTGATCTTGGAGTAGGAGTCAACATAGGTTCCGAATCAAGTAACCAACTTTTGGCATCTATATTGTTTTTGTTTTGTTTTCTGCTACTCATTCTGATTTATTTTAAAAGCAAAAGAAAAGTTTTTAACGTGCGATATTCACCCCCATCCCCCCAACCCCCTAAATCACACCTTTTTGATCCTTTAATTGACATCAGATCCTGGTAGCTCTGAATTTACTTAATTGTTTTTCAAGCAAATTCCAAAAACTTCTTTTCTTTCAAAAAGATTCTTCTTCTACGCATATCTATTTTTATCCTGCACTACTAATCCCAAGATGTGAGTCTTGAAATTTATTTTTGTCTCTTAATTCTTTTGCAAGAATGTCTAATTCCTACTAAGAAGGGTACAACACCGTCATCCCTCCATTGGTCAAAGGGGATCACTTCAGCTATTGGAAGAACAAAATGAAATGCTACCTCAAATCTGACATCGAACTTTGATTCACAATACTCAAAGGATACACTCCTTTGATGGTAGATGGAATGCCGATAGAACCAGAAGACTAGACTCCTCTGATGATCAAGAAGGGGCAATTAAATTATAAAGCAATCAACGCCATCAGTGTAACTTGACCATGGAAGAACTGAATCGAGTTGGGCCTTACGAAAATGTAAAAGAACTCTGGGATCATCTAGTAAAATGCTTCTCTAGGATATGCACGAAGGAACCGATGAATCTAAGGTAAATAAAAGAGATTTACTATTAAATAATTTATTTAATATTAAAATGCTTCTCGAAGAGATGACCACGCAACTACATGCCCGACTAAAGGATATCCTCAACGACCTACATTTGATCAGACACAACCTGGAGAATCGCGACACGATAAGGTACGCACTGAACGTTTTCCCAAGAAATGCCTTGTGGGCATCAATAGTAGATGCATACAAAGTTTCAAGGGATCTTTCAATTATTAAATTAGATGAACTTTTTTATAAGTTAGAATTACATGAACAATTTAACTTGAGTCAAGCCGAGAAAGGGACTGCTTTGTATGCAGGATCAAGCAAAGAAACTAAGACTAGAATAAAAAATGAACCAGAAAGTGAGTCTGTCTCAGACTCAACCAATGAAGAAGAGCTGATCAACATAGTCTGAAAACTATTAACAAGAAAGAATTTCAAAAAGTGCATCAAGAAGGCACTGATCAACCAGACGCAAAATAAATCAGAAATGATTTGTTATGGATGCAACAAGAATGGACATTACAAAAAGGAATGCCCTAATCAGAAGGAGGAAAATCCAAAATTAACAAGAAGGAAGAAGACCCTCAAAGTGACGTGCGACAAGTCATCTCCCGAGGAGTTCAATGTGAAAGAACCGAAGCACTCAAGCCATCTTGCCCTTATGGCATGAAATGAAGATTCCGAGTTCAAGTCCGAGACCGACACCGAGTCCGAGATCAACACGAGTCTGAGAGAAGCCATGGATCCGTATCTATTTTTGAATGTCCCAATATGGTAACTTTTTATTCCAAGTCAAACTTACTTAAAGTAGTTAAATGTTTGTTTAAAAATTGACAAAATCTGAAAAATAAAATAACTTACTCCTTAAGGAAATAGACCACCTTAAGGAGCAAGTTAACTTGAGTAACTCAACTGACCAAGTTCAAGTTAGAACTTCGACTCAAGTTTCAAAACTTGAGGAAGAAAATTTTAACTTGAAAGATCAAGTTGAGTGACTCAAGAAAACATTGGAAAAGTTTGAAGTGGGATTCAAGTGTCTAAATATGGTACTTGGATCACAATGAGTCATGTACAACAAATTGGAACTTGGCTATAAACCAAATAAAACCAACAAACCATACTTATCTTTAATGAGTCAAAATATTAGAAATCAAGTCCAAGCATGAGTTCCTAAAAAAATTTAACAAACCAATCCAAGCAAATCATTATTTGATCCATAAGAGTCAAATTCACTACTTAGATAGATCATATCTAAGCTATGACTCAGGGGGAGTAAATAGAAAAACTGTTCAACCAACTTGATTAACCAATTTTGCATGCTTAGAATTAGGTTTACTTTTTTGTTTAGTTTAGAATGGTTAGTTAAAAAGGTTTACCAAACTTTAATAATATAGCATCGGAATGGATTGGGATGATAGTATGTTAAGGAAGCTTTGTCGAAGGTATATCTAGGCTGAATCTTATGTATTCTACTTGGTGCACTAGACTTAGTGGATCTGACCGAAGCTATCCCAGTCAAACATGGGCTAGTTAGACAAAACCCTAGTATTAAGTTTTTTGAGCAAGGACTAATTTAGAAAGTATTCACAAAGTGGTGTCCACCATTGATACACAAGAAGGTCATATGTCTCGCCACTAACTGAAAACTTATTCTTAGGAAGCTTGCTTGATTAACCCAAAAATGAGTTTGAATCTAACATGGGTTAGACAACATTTTTGATAAGTTTTTTAAATTAAATTAATTAAATCTAATCAAAACATAAATTCTAACCTTAATCAAAATTAATTAACTTAAAACTTAATTAAAAATCAATTTAAAACATAATTAAAAATGATTTTAAAACTTAACTAAAAATTAATTTAAAACTTAATTTTAAAAAATATTATTTTAAAACTTAATTAAAAATTCTTTTAAAACTTAATAAAAAATTAATTTAAAACTTATTTAAAATTAATTTAAAATTTACTTAAAAATTATTTTAAAACTTAACTAATTATTTTTAAAACTTATCTATTTTAAAACAAAAAAACTTATTTATTTTCAAACTTAATCAATTTAAAACTTAATTACAAAAAAATTATTTTAAAACTTAATTAAAATTAATTTAAAACTTACTTAAAAATTAATTTAAAACTTAAAAACTATTTTAAAACTTAACTAATTATTTTTTAAAACTTATCTATTTTAAAATTTATTTATTTTCAAACTTAATCAATTTAAAAATTAATTACAAAAAAAATTATTTTAAAAATTTAATAAAACTTGATTAATTTAAAAATTATTTAAGAACTTTATAAAACTTAATTAATTTGAAAATTATTTTAAAAAATTAATTTAAAACTTAATGAAACTTGATTAATTTAAAAATTATTTAAAAACTTTATAAAACTTAATTAATTTGAAAATTATTTTAAAAATTAATTTAAAACGTAATCAATTTAAAACTAAATTATTTTACTAACTTAATTTAAAACTAAATTATTCTCAAACTTAATTATTTTTAAAAATTAATTTAAAACTTAATCAATTTAAAACTAAGTTATTTAACTAACTTAATTTAAAACTTAATTATTCTCGAACTTAATTATTTTGAAAATATATTTAAAACTTAATTAATTTAAAACTAAATTAGTTTCAAAATTAATTATTTTAAAACTTAATTAAACTGAACCAAACTTATACTAAACTTAAATTAAATTAAACTAAATAAAAACTTAAATCTAACTTAAAATTATTTAAAAATAAACCTAAATTAAAATTATTAATTCAAACTGAATTTTTTAAAACTTAAACTTAACTTAATTAAAATTTTAACTTAAAACTTAATAGCTAAACTCAAAACAATTAAAACATTAAAATTTAAAACTCCATTTATCAAACTTTGGTTTAACTTCTACATTATATGTAGGAATCCAAAGCTTTGGACAAATGAATTTTGGACAGCGGCTGCTCTAGACATATGACTGGAGATCAATACAAGTTCACTAATATTGAGTTCAAAAACCTATAATCAGTTGCCTTTGGAAAGTATGAGAAACTAAAGATAATTGGTACAAGAGAAATTTAATTGCAGTCGAACATGATCAATTAAAAAGGTATTACTTATTGGACATTTTTATAATAATTTGTTTAGTATAAGTCAACTATGTGATTCTGGATTCAAAGTAAAATTTTTATCTTCTGAATGTCAAATAAGTTACACAAACTCAACCAATGTATTATTAAAAGGATTTAGAGATAAAAATATTATTCAATAAATCTACCAAAAACCCCATCCAAGTGTTTTTTTGACACAACACGAAAAAATATGGTTGTAGCATAGGAGATTAGCTCACACTCATGTTAGAGAAATTTACTAAGATTAAACAAAAATGATTTTGTTAGAGGTCTACCAAAATTAGGAATCCCTAAAAATAAAATCTATAATTCTTATCAACAAGAAAAATAAATTAAATCCGCTCATAAACTAACTAATGAAAATAGAACTAATAAAATACTTAAACTGTTACACTTATACTTATTCGATTCACATGGAGTTAAATCACTAAATGGAAGTCTTTACTATTTAGTTATAATAGATAATTATTCCAAATATATCTAGGTAAAATTCTTAACTCATAAATATAAAACTTTTGAAATATTTAGTAACTTCTGCAAACAAATAGAAAATGAAAAAGAAATAAAAATCAAGAAAATTAAAAGTGATAATAGGGGAGAGTTTAAAAAAAATTATAAACTTTCGTCTAGAAAATGGTTATCATCATAAATTTTCAAGTCCCAAGACTCCACAACAAAATGGTCTAGTAGAACGTAAAAATAAAACTTTACAAGAAGCTGCAAGAACAATACTAAATGAATATGATTTACATAAGTATTTTTGGGCAGAAGTTGTTAATATGGTTTGTTACGTCCAAAATAGAATTATAATAAATAAATTTCAAAATAAAAACATTATATGAAGTTTACTTTAGTAAAATTTCAAACATAAAATACTTTAAAGTATTTGGATGTAATATACATATTTTAAACCTTAAAGATTACTTAGGAAAATTTACTTAAAAAACTCAACAAGGAATTTTCCTTGCATATTCATCTACAAGTAGAGCCTATAGAGTTTATAATAAATCCACTCTAAAAATTGAAGAGACAACTAATGTCACTTTTGATGAAAATATAATTAATATTGAGAAAATTGATGCTCCACCTAAATCAACAAATCAAGACGTAGAAGAACAATTAACACAAATCAAACAATTAGAAAAAACTAACTCAAGAACAATCAAACTAAACCCTAATTATCCAATTAACAAATAATGGGGAATCCTGAGTTAAGAGTTCAAACTCAATCAACTTTTAGGAACATAAGAAAATAGAACTAATATCTAAAATTGAACCCAAAACATAAACGATGCATTGTCTGAGCCTGACTGGATAATTGCAATTCAAGAAGAGTTGGGTCAATTCGAAAGGAATCAGGTTTGGGATCTACTACCTCTACCAAAAGGTAAGTTAGTTATTAGCACTAAGTGGGTCTTTAGGAATAATTAGATGACCAAGGAGAAATCAAAAGGAATAAAGTCTGACTAGTTGTCAAAGGGTTTAGTCAAGTCGAAGGACTCGATTACGATAAAACTTATGCCCTGGTAGCAATGCTTGAATCAATTAGGATGTTGCTAGATTATGTAGCATACAAAGGATTCAAGTTATATTAAATGGATGTTAAATCTGCATTCCTAAATGGACAAATTAAAGAAAAAGTCTATGTAAGTCAACCACCAAGTTTTGAAAATTTAGAATACCCAACCCATGTTTTTAAGCTAAAGAAGGTACTATATGGATTTAAACTGTTGGACCGCTAGGCTGGCTAGAAGGGGTTGGATATCCTGCAACACAAAAAGCAAAACTCTTCTCGAACTCTTAAACTAACACTTGCATAAATATAAGCAGAAAGTAAATGAAACAGAAAAGACGAGGTACACCGGAATTTACTTGGTTACAACCGGAGAGGTTGTTAATCCAAGGAAAACGTAGCACTAGTATCTCCTTTAGACAGAGAAGCCTCTTACATCAATGGAGCACACAAAGAAAGAAGCTAAACTATAGAGGAAGCATACAAGTGTTGAAAGAATGAATTGCTTGAGTTTTAATAAAAACTTCTGGACCAAGACTTTATTTATAGCCTTGGTCGGGGTGCCCCGAAGGGTTCCGAACGTCCTGGGGGGGATAAAACTTTATCCCCGATGCAACGGATCGCGTTTGACGTGATCCTGGTCAAAAGTCAATCTCGGGCGCCCGGAATGGTTCCGGGCGCTCGAACGGTCCGGGCGCACGGAATGGATCCGGGCACTCGGAACACTAAAGTCAACAAAGTTGACTTTTGGTCTGAGCCCTCTGCTCTAGCGCTGCTCGCCTCGGTCCAGGTCTTCTGCTCCGGTTCCGCTCGCTTGGGTGATTTCAACCAACCAGAATAGGGCTCACCCGAACCCAACTTTCGGTCTTCTCGAGCAGTCTTCCACTCCGACTTCTCGTCCCTCGGAATCGTCGCGTGCTTCCTTCTCATCCGCCAGCATACTCATCCGCAGTCTTCGTTCCTCGGTCGCACCCCGTGCCGACCTTCTCGCTAGCTGCGTCTCTTGCTCCCCGAGCAGTCTTCCGCTCCGGCTTCTCGTCCCTCGGAACCACCGCACACTTCCTTCTCGTCCGCCGGTGTACTCTTCTGCAGCACCTCATCCCTCGGATGCACCACGTGTTGTCCTTCTCTCTAGCTGCATCTTCCGCTCGACTCCTTGTGCTCCTAAGCTCCTGCACACTTAAACACAAGGTTAAAAATACACAGGACCTAACTTAACTTGTTGATCACACCAAAACAACCTTGGGGTTCCAACAATCTCCCCTTTTTTGATGTGAGCAACCCAAGTTAAGATAGAGTAAATAGACATAAAAATAAGATAACTAATTTTCTAATAAAGTGCAAAAAGATAAAAAATTTATAGTCTACCTCCCCCCAGACTTATACCTTTCCTTCTCCCCCTTTGATCACATAAAAAAAATGGGGTTCTAAGGAAATTCTAAGGGTAATAATTTTGAAATTTTAAAAAATTATTTTGATTTTACTTAAAAATTTACAATAATTTTAAAAAAAGTTTTTAAGTAAAAAAAAAATTTTAAGTAAGAAAATTTCAAGCATAAAAATTTCCTAAGTTAAAAAAAAATGAGAAAGTTTTCTAAGTTAAACAAAAAGGTCTCTGATTTTCAAATATTTTTTTTTCAAAAACATATTTTAAAAAATTGATATATATAAAAAAATGAGACAAAAGCTTTTAAACAATTTCTAACATGCATTTCTTTGTCCAATAATATTAAGATACTCAGATTCTAGACCTCCAATTAAATTTTCGATAATACTTGTAATTTCTTTATGGTGGTTAAAACATATTTGAGCATGCGTTGTCTTTTTCTATTAAATTTATCGTATATTTTAATTTACCATTTTCAACTTTCAATTTTTTAAAGATTTTCTGGGCAACATGTATTCAAAGTTAATTTTGACTTTGACTTTACATTTTCTTTTTCTAAATTCATCATAAATTTAGAAAGTATTTCAGAATAACATGTATTCAGGGTTAATTTTGACTTTGTATCTTCTTTTTCTAAATTCATCGTAATTTTAAAAAGTGCTTCAGGAGGTCGAGAACATACGTTACTTACCATTACAATTTCATTGTCTGATGCTCTTCCTTCATTGTAGCTTTCTTCTGAAGACTCTCCCCCTTTATCGATGCTTAGCTCGAATGAGCTTTCTTTGTCTTTAGGTGGGTCTTTAGCTATGATTGCTATTTTGGCAATTTCCTCGGCCTCAGATTCTTCTAATGATGACTCAGTGTTCATCGGATTCTTTTACACTTCAATAGTTGCCAACTCTATCGAGATCTTCATCTAGTAGTACACTTAGAAGGTGAAATTTAGCCCGAGCGTTTGCCATAGACTCGTCACGTTGCTTATTGGTCCAGAGGTGTTTCTCAAGTTCTTCTCCATTCATTGTCTTTGGTACTTCATAACCAAATTTCATTATTAATAATATATCAAAATCTGCGTTAAGATATACCTCTATTCGTTGCTTCTAAGAAGCAAACTCCCCCTCGAATCCTAGTGCATAGACGTTAGCTCCGACCATTGTTTTGCTGCTTCAGTCGGTGGTTAGTCCTTCTAAGGCGTCCTGGCTCTGATACCACTTGATGGACCGCATTGGGCCAGCTAAAAGGGGGGTTGAATAGCTTGCAAAAAATAAAAACAAACCTTTCTCGAACTTTAACGTAAAACAAACACTTGTATAAAATAAAGTAAACAAATTAAAACAGAAAGAAGAGGCAAAGAGGTTTTACTTGGTTACAACCGGGGAGGTTGTTAATCTAAGAAAGTTGAAGCGCACTAACTATCTCCTTCAAGCGGAGAAGCCTCTTACAATATTTAAGCACAGAAAATGAAGAAGCTAATCTAAGAATGAAATGTACAAGTGTTGTAAACATAATTGCTTGTGTTCATTAAAGCTTTTGGACTAAGGCTATTTCCTTTTCTTTTCTTTTTTTTTTGCTGTGCTTTCTTTTCTTTTCTTTTTCACTGCATTTTTCTTTCTTTTCTTTTTTTTCCCACAATTTTTGTTTTTTGCTTTTTGGCTGAACAATAAGTAAAGATAGATTTACACTTGCCTTTAAAAACGAAGCTTTGATCCACCAACAAATGTGATGGAACCCGAGACAAAGATGGATAGAACCCCAAGAAATTGAGGACAAGAGTGTGAGTCTTGACCCATAATCAAGAATCGGCACGAACCAAGCCTACGAAGGAAAAGGAAACACCACACCAAGGGTGATAAGTTTCGATGGATTGAACGCCACGAGAGTAAACTCGAGTTCATAAGTTCTTTCAAGAACTAAAAGAGCACACAAATCTCACCAAAAGCTAAGTTACTTCATATTAAGATGCCCCTTCCTTATATAATGGGAGTGAACAAGGAAGAGTACAAAATAAATGCATGCACAATTAGAATCCCAAGGTTGCATGCCTCATGCAAGCGATCTAGGAACCTAAAATAAAATAAATGCATATATAATTAAAGTCCCAATGTCTCATGCATCATGAAAGATATCTAAGAACCCAAAATAAAATAAATGCATGCACAATTAGAGTCCCAATGTCGCATGTCTCATGTAAGCAATCTAAAACACTTAAGTCTTCATGCATGAATGAGTTCCCATGCTTATTAGCGTTCTTCCGTTATGTGCGGCTGAGCCATGGATGAATACATCAGATTATGTGGATTAGGCCATGACTAGTAGTTGGAATTATCTTAGTCTTTCCTTGCTTATAGTCAGCCCAATATTCTTTGATTAGCCTATTTAGCATTTCCTTGAAACCCTTTGCCTAAAGTTTTATAATTAGGTCTTTTGGAAGTGACAAATGATCTCTCATAGCTTCAGCCCTTGAGCATACATCAACCATTGAGGGTACAGTAGGTGTCAGCCTGACCTAAAGTTTCAATAAAACTCAAAGTCAAAATCGAACAATCTAAAGACTATCAAATATTACTTTTCTTTACATATTATTGTCTAACCTTGTGGTGCAGGTGATTGAAATTATAAGTTGGCTAGAAAATAAGCATCTAATTGCTAGGACTAGAGCAAATCCAGCACCTGCATGGGCTAAGGTAGTGAACACAGATTGGCCACCACACGGCATAATCTAGGCACCCGAATGGGTTTGAGCGCCCAGCAATAGATAAAATTTGTTGAATGAAGTTTCGATGAGAGCATGCCATGTCAGGTCAATAAGGGTGCTCAGGGAGGAGTCTAGGCACCTAGATGGAGATATAAAAGGAGGATTCGACTAGCACCTTGAGTATATCAATTCAAAGAAGTTTCTCTCTTGTACGCTACTCAGAAAATGATTCTACGATACCAAATGCTACACTGACGATGACTATGCTCAAGATCTTTTCTTATATGTCATCGGTATCTTTTCCTTTTCAGTTAATTGTGCTTAAATTTGAATTGATCTTTTATTGACTTGATTGATTAGTGATTTCTCAATGAAAGCACTCTCAAGTGCAAATCTTGGAGTAGGAGTCGTTACAGGCTCTAAATCAAGTAAAACCAACACGTGCTAGCTTGGATTCTCTTTCCTTTCTTTACTTTATTATTTTTGCTGCATTTTCTCTCTCGATAATTTTACGTAAAAAAGTGAAAAAGTCATGAGTACTATTCATCCCCCCTCTAGAGCTTTTAATTCAACACAAGTGACTCCACATATATCCTCTATCTGCTACTTGAGGAAGTAAGAAACGCAAACAAAATAGTGAGTCCAAATAACTCAATTAATAATAAAAGAGAGTTCATGACTAAGTGTAAGAAAATCAAAGGTATACAGTCTTAAAGCTAATATACACCAACTAAAAATAATAAGAATGTATCAACAACATATATCTACCTGCTTCGCTGTATATATTACAATGAGTAATGATAAGTAAAGATCATTATGGGTATTTCATAGTTAATGGTTTGTATAAGTACAAATAATAGAAATATATCAACATACATGGGAGCAAATGCTCTATCATAGGAAATATAAATAAGTAAGACATCTAGTTATCTAGCTATGAATTGTGGGGGAATGCTCTACCAAGAATATCCTTGTGGGAAGTCCAAAATGTCAAGGTCTCTATCTGTGAGAGAACACTCTACCACGATTGGCCTCATGGGGTAGATAGGATGTAGCTATCTAGCTATGAGCTACAAGAGAACGCTTTACCATAAATGGTCTCGTGGGCAGCCCAAGATATTGTTGGTGTAGGTAGCACCATAATCAAACCTATATTTTAGTGTTGCCAAAGTATAAAGTTACGTCTTATTGTTATCTAATGAATTGATCATGTGTGCAAGAAGCTCAACTTGGAAAGTCCTAGTAGGTCAGCTGGACTGGATACTAGTTAATAAAAGTTTCAATAGATCAAGAACACCAGGCAGAAATCCCAAATGAGTCAGTGGACCAGACATCTGGCAAAATGAACTCGATAGGTCAGCGAGAACCAAATATTGAGTCATGCAAAAGCCCTGACATGCCGATGATTAGATGGAGAAAGTCCAAAATAGGTCTAGAGAATTGGATGTTTGGTAGATAAGTTAAGGTACACTCTTGTAGTGAAGTGGTTCTTCTAAAAAGAGGAAGAATGATGACATGTCTCAGTTAGGACAATCTTAGGCGTTGATTTGACGAAAGAAACTAACGGAAGTTTTTAAGTTGAAATTAGACAGTTCTAACTACCAAGATTGATTCATGCATAATTATATGTTTCTAAATTCTATTTTGCAAGATCATTATTACTTGTATTTGGACTAATCTTTATGATGTAGGACAATAGATTTTTAGGTAACCAAAAAGATTTTTCTGTCAACCTACAAAGTTGTTTAGTCAACCTAAAAATATTTTCTAGTCAATCTAAAAAGTTTTTCGGTCTAACCTTGAAGTAGTAGTTGTTAGACTATGAACCAAGTAAAAAATAATCATGTCATATCTTATTTTCTTGTTTTATTACAAACATTGAAGTAGTAGTTCTTGGACTACGAACCAAGTAAAAAATAATCATGTCATATCTTATTTTCTTGTCTTTATTATTTTTGCTACAACTTGACTTTGATTTACGAAAAAATATAAGTTTTAAACGAATAAGATTGAGCCCCCCCCCCCCCCTCTTTTGTCTATTTCTATCCAACATATTATGCTAAAAAATATAGTACCGCCATGTTAGCAACCCTCTCACGACTGCCCTGTTGGAAGAAACAATCTTTTGCCGGAGAATTATGGGGTATTAGCTAAATTTAAACTACACTGAATTAAATGCAACTTACAGTCAAGATGACCTGAGCGGATAATCTCAGGCTGCCAGCAGGGGTTGGTTTCTGCTACGTATCGAAGAGCGGCAGAGCAGACTGAGTTGTCGAGCGGGGCAGATCGACTGAACAATATGTTTGTGTTGCCGAGAGGGCAGATCGGCTGAGCAGTAGGTATGTGTTGTCGAGCGGGCAGATCGACAGAGATGCAGGTCTGTGTTGCAGAGCGGGCAGATCGGCCAAGCAGCAAAGCGGACTGACAGAGAGGTTGCTCGAGTGGGTGATTGTCCTAGCAGTCCAAGCGAGAGACTGAGTGAACCGACTAGGTAGTGCAGCCGATCGGACAGAGCAGCTCGAGCAGGTGTAGTGGTCGTTCTAGCAAACAACAGAGCGACTGAGCGGCTAGTCGAGTAAAGGAGTCTGAGCGGGCGAACAACTGACCAGGAAGATCAGTTCGTGAACAGTGTCGCCCGAGCGAGAAAAATGACCGAGGCCTGCGAGAGTCATAGTTTCCTTGAAACAGATTCGCCCCACCTTCG
Organism: Zingiber zerumbet; assembly: GCA_037833815.1. Classification (NCBI taxonomy): domain Eukaryota; kingdom Viridiplantae; phylum Streptophyta; class Magnoliopsida; order Zingiberales; family Zingiberaceae; genus Zingiber; species Zingiber zerumbet. The sequence continues at coordinate 4,614,091 of JBBMJZ010000019.1, read as the reverse complement.
ATTACGCTTTGAGGTTTACTAGGGTCATCTGTTTCCCAGGATACAATGGTTGACCATGATTCCTACCAAGCACTAGTGGTCATGGCGAACTGAGTGACACCTAATTGCTATCATGGGTACTCTGCCGAGCAGGAGTTGCACGACAGAGGAGGAGGGGAATGAAGGTGGAGAGTTTTTGCTTGTGTGTGTTTGCATGTGTCCTTTGCCTATGATCGTAGTCTCTTTATATAGGAGCTCAGACCAATGTGCTACGTTAATAATATTAATGATCATTATTCGTCGAGTAGTAAAACACCCACCATTTCACTATTTATCACTCGACCGTTTTGATTCTGCATTAATTTCAAATTTAATGCATCTATTACACAACAACAAAAGATTTATGTAGTAAAATATTGGTTGTTCCACTTGAACAAATTTTGCCCCAACTGGTCTGGCATTGGGCGCGCACAGGTCATGTCCACACAAGAGTCAACATGGTTCAGTGCAATATGGACTTTGGATTTACACCCCCGGCGCACCCACGCGTGAAAGAGTCTCTCCCCATGCATTTTGTTCACATTAATGCATGTGAATCAATATAAACTAACCAATATGCCAAAAAAACTCCCAATGTGGGACTAAAGTCTAAGTCATAATGGAGCTTTTATCCTCTTCCACCTCTTCTTCATTCACAAATATTCAACAATCTCTCACATAAATGGAGATAAGGTATGTGATAACATTCAACAGTTAAGTCAAGTATAGGATAGGTGGATTTTACCCTTTGAATCTTCCCTTGTGAAAATCTAGTTACTTACTGGCTGATAGTAGACACGATGTCTTAGAACTATACTGCCATCTATGTAAGCAGTGACAAATTTTACCTAAGACTCTCTCTAATACAACTCAGTTCTCATGAGTGTATTCGTTCTTTGCCATTAACACACCTGGTTTTGTGAGAAGCTCTAAGAATTGTGCCTCCAATTCTCTTTGAAGCGGTCCCACTTCTTTCTCACATAGGCGATCTATCAAGAGTTGTCATCTACTCTTCTTGATCATTAAAAATCCATCGACTTACCCTGGTCTAGTCACTATTTCATTGGATTATCTCCCACAGTGTGTCTAGTCAGTGTAAATTAGTTGTCCCTTTGAACCTAGTTCTTAGGATCTCCAATCAGCATAGGTTGGGTGTTTGATCGCTGACAATGGTATCAAACTCATTTCTCATGATGAACTTATAACTAACTCTCGATTTAATCCTTTGGTTAGCGGATCCACTAGATTATCCTTTGACTACACATAGTCAACCGTGATAACTCCTGTTGAGAGTAATTATCTAATAGTATTATATTTATGACGTATATACCTCGACTTACCATTATACAGATGGCTCTGTGCTTGACCGATTGCTAATTGAATATCGTAATGTATGCAAATTACCGGCATAAGTTTCAACCATCTAGAAATATTTTCTAAGAATTATCGTAGTTATTCAAGCTCTTCATCACATTTGTCAAGAGTTACAAACTCAGAATCCATCATGGATCTAGTTATTATGGTTTGTTTAGAAGATTTCAAAGAAATGGTTGCACCTGCTAGAGTAAATATATATCCACTCGTAAACTTAAAGTCTTTTATATCAGATGATCCTGTCCGAGCCAGGGGTCAATGGACACTGGGGATGTGGCGCTCCCTGCTGACTCCTCGCGTGCTCCGACGAACCTGCAGCAAAACCGAGCCGAGGGGGGTGCCCCGGCGACGGCCCTCCGACGCTCAAGTCAGGCAACCAGTAGAATGTGGCGGAGCTTAGGGATGTGTATGCGTACCTCCTGCGAAGTCTTGGGGTCCTTATATAGGACCCAGAAGAGCATGGGCACGCCTTGCG
>JBBMJZ010000019.1:4579984-4590283 GCA_037833815.1 Zingiber zerumbet | reverse complement strand
GGTTTTCATAGTGAACCTATAAGAGAAAGTCAGACCCTTGGATTCGTCACCTCAAGGAGATGGATACCAAGTAAAATCAAAGGTATTAGTGATTGACAGTTCTTGCTTCAAGTTTCCACTATAAATCAAGTTCGACGAAGCAAAACAAGTTATTCACCCCCTCTCCTTTGGCTCATATGTGTCCTAACAAGTGGTATCAGAGTCATGGTTCAGACTAAATGTCATGTGGGGTGGCTTTGAACGAAATTAAAGGGAGGCCCGAAGCAGGTCAAGAGTGATCAGATGCTTACGGGGAGGCCCAAAGCAGGTTAAGAGTGACCAGATACCTGCAAGAATACCCAAAGTAGGTCAAGAGTAACCAGATACTTATGGAAATGCCCAGACCAAGACAGGAGTGACCAGATGCTTACGGGGAGATCAAAACCATAAGAGTAATATTGGTCCTTTGTTTGAGAGTGTTGGTGCATTTATATTAATGATTTAACTCAGATTTTGATGAATGACAAGTGGATTAAAGTTAGAATATTTTGTGGGATAATTGTTTTATCAAGTGTGCAAGAGTTGACAGGTCTAAAGGACATGATACCAGGCTAAAATTTAGCTAGGTCCGCGGGACCTGATAGTTAGTGGGAAGTCCAAATAGGTCCATAGGGTCTGATATCTAGCGAGAAGTTCGGTTGGATCCGCGGGACCTGACAACCGACCGAAGTCCAGTTGGGTCTGCGAGATCTAACAACTGGCGAGAAGACCTGGTGGGTTAAAGGCAAGTCAATCGACTGTAAGTGGTACGTGAAGGTAAGCAACTGGAGGAGAGATCCAGTGAGGACGCATTTCTAGTTGAGGAACTATAGGCATCAACCCAACTTAGGTCCATTTGGAAAAACTAAGTTGAGACCTTGACTAGATCCTAGTCTCAGGGAGACAGGATCTAATTACTACTCTTATTTTATTAATGTTGTGCTAACTCTATTTTACAGGATAAATATATTTTCTGTTGCTTGGACTAACCCTTTTTACAGGGAAGAAGCTGCTAAAAAAAAAGAGATCGGGCTCCCGCAAGGGATCTGGGCGCCCAGACCAGCTCGCTTGGGCGGGTGCCACAGGCACCTGGACTAAACCTGGGCGGTCTGAGTGCCCGTAGTTAGTCCAGGTGCCCAAACTAGAAAACTTATCCAGGAGCTGAGTTGGAGCGCGTCGATTGGTCGAGCCACGTCAGCATGGTCCAGACGCCCAGAATGAGTCTATATAAGGGCCTTCGACCAGCGGCCTCAAAAATTCATTGACTATAACTTTCATATTCAAGTGCTGCTCCGAAAAGGCTCCAATGACATCGAAAAACTGCTTTGAAGTTTGAGGAACAAGAGACTTTATTTTCCTTTCTATTTGTCGGTAACAAATTTTATTTTCAATTCTTGTACTCAATCATTATAATCCTTTTACGAACTGATAGTGATTGCCTAATGAAAGCAATCGATGATTATGAGCCTTAGAGTATGAGTCATCACAGGCTCCGAACAAAGTAAAATCATCTGTGTTAATATTATTTTCTATTTTTTTTATTCCACTGCGTAACTCGTTTTCAATCACAATTTTTGACGATCGCTATTCATCCCCCCTCTAGTGATTTTACAATCCTACAAATTGTTCTTGGTTTCAAATGTTCCTTCAAGATGTTGTGTGGCTAGTTGGGAATCTGATTGAATTATCACTTGGGAGGCACAAACCTGCTTGGCAGCTTGGAGTCCAGCCAATAGTGTATCATATTCGACTTTATTATTGGAGGCTTAGAAGTTTAACTAGATGATTAACTGCAAGACTTCTTCACGAGGTGAAATTAGTAATACTCGTACTCCACTATCTTTCTTCGTAGCTGGCTTATCTATGAAATCCTTCAAGTTTCCTTCAACTCATGACGTAGGGTCTCAGTTAAGAAGTCGACCAACACTTGTGCCTTGATGGTGGTCCTGGACTGGTATTGGATGTCGTATTCACTCAACTCGATTATCTATTTGATCAATAGTCCTGAGGTCTTAGTGTTAGTAAATACCCGTCCTAGGGTGCTATTGGTGAGCACGTTGATGAGATGGGATAGGATGTATGATTGTAGTTTACCAACCATTATGACCAGAGCTAGAGCCAGAGCTAATTTTTCTAGGGTAAAATATCTAGTCTCAGCATCTTTCAGAAGGTGGTCTGTGAAGTAGACAAGATGTTGGGTGCTACACTCCTATCAAAGTAGAACTTAATTGACTGCTCCTTTGGTCACGGCTAAGTATAGCCATAGCTTCTTCCCCATAATAAGGTTAGAAAAAATAGGCAGATGAACCAGGTATGACTTGAGATTTATGAAGGCATGCTCACATTTATCGTTTCATTCGAACTGGGTTGACTTCCAAAGAATCTTGAAGTCGGGCAAACTCTTGTCGAGCGATTTAGAGATGAATCGGGTGAGTGTTGTAACACGACTGACTAACCTCTGTGTCTTTGAGATTTTTAAGAGAGGGCATACTTTGTAGTACCTGAACTTTCTCAAGGTTGACCTCAATTCCTCATTCAATTAGGATGTATTCGAGAAAATGTCTTCTCTTGATTTCAAACAAACATTTGTTTGGATTCAGCTTGACACCATATCGGTGCAGCGTGCCATAAGTCTTTTTGATGTTGTTATTTAGGTTCTTGTCCTCGAGTGCTCTGGATCAGAATATTGTCAAATATACCTCGACATGATGCTTGAACATGCGGTCCATCAATCATTGATACATTGCTCTTGTATTTTTTTTATTCTGAAGGGCATAATAGTATAGCAAAAAGTTTTGTCTGCAATGAAACTAACCTTTTCTTGATATTCAACAACTAGGGAGATTTGATGATAGTCCTGATATACATCTAATATGCATATGACGTTGCAACCTAAAGTTGAATCTAGTAATTGGTCTATTTAGCGCAAGGGATGACAATTTATTGGGCAAGCTTTGTTGAAGTGCTAAAGTTCACACAAACCCTCCACTAGTCTCCTGGCTTAGGAACCACCTCGACATTTGTCAACCGAGTTGGGAAATGAACTTCCCAAATATGGTCAGCTTCCATCAACTTGGTAATCTCAGCTTTGATTAACTTGTCTTGTTCAGTTCTAAAGTTCTACTTCTTTTGTAGAACCGTCTTAGCTTCTGGGTTGGTATTAAGTCGGTGGTCCTTGACCGTGGGTGATATCTCCATGACTCCTTGGCCGACCAAGCGAAGACATCTTGGTTGTGAGAGAGACAGACAATTACCTTTTGCTTTAACTCATAGGGAGGTTGGTTTCCTCCTGCATAGTCTAATTTGGCTGCTCAAGTACCATTGATACTTCTTCATGTCTTTAGGTCGGCCAAGCTAGAGGGATGTCATTAATGAGTTATACCTCGACTCCTCTAGTTCTTCAATTTTTCCATGAGCCAACCCATAGCACCTCAACATAGCACTTTCTTATGGTTGTATGGTCCCCTTGACTTTGACCACCTAGTCGTATATGGGGAACTTCATCTTCTAGTAATAGGTGGAAACGATGACTCAAAACAAGCTCAAGGTAAGTCATCCTAGGATGATGTTATAGGAAAATGGGGTGTCAACCACCGTGAAGATAGTAGTCTAAGTTCACCTCCAAGGTTCTTCTCCTAAGGACAGTAAGAGACCAGTATGTCCTAGCGGCTCCACCTCATGCCCGATAAACTCGAACAATGTTGTGGAGATGGATTGTAGCTCATGCCGGTTGATTTGCATCTAATCAAAGGTCTTTTTAAAGATCACATCCATCGAGTTCCTTGTGTCGATGAAGACTCTCACCATGTTATAATTAGCTATGACTGCTTGTATCATCGTGTCTTCATGAGGAGTAATCACCCATTCTTAGTATCGAAAACCAAAACTGATCTGGGAACCTATATCCGACTGAGCTTTGATTTTGATCCCATAACTCTTGAGTCTTCAACCATAAGTCTTCCTGGCTCAGTTTGAGTCTCCATCAGTCAAGTCTCTAGAGATCATGTTGATGTCACCGTGGTGTAGGGGACTTTATTTGATGACCTCGAGATGAGTATCCTGCCGACGCTAAACTGATTCCCGAGACCTGCTTCATGGGGGCGAGTCCCTCTGATGATTAGCTCATCGATTTGGTGAATCTCTTCAATGATTGGCTCAATTCTTTGAATTCTCTCCTCGAGCATACTTAGCTGGCGATTGCCAAGAGGGTGATGGGGATGATCCTTCGCAGGCGAACACTCCTTAGTGACACGATGGAGTTCTTTAGCATATTGTTGACATTCATGGTTCTCACTGCCTGACTTGCTTGACTCAAGGTTAGAAGTCAGGGCTACTTTCATTGTTTGCACTATTCTCCCACCTATCTGGGATGGGGCATACTAGTGGTTGGTGAATGACTCCTTGTGCTGAAGAGGTGGCGAAGGAGCTTTGCACTCAAGTCGAGCCATTATAGATGGTGGGGTCATGACCTCTTTCTTCCTAACGACTTAGCTTCTTCCAAATTGATGTACTTTTTTGCTAGACCCAAGAGATGATCAAAATTTATTAGAGACTTCTTCACCAAAGATTGAAAGAGGTCTATTTCATTCAGACTTTAGGAAAAAGTGATTATGAACACTTCTGAGGTGGCCAAGGGCAAGTCCAAGGCAACTCTGTTAAATCGATGTATGAATTATCTCAGGATTTCTTTGGTTGTCTGCTTCAAGGTGGATAGATTGAAAGACGTCTTATGGTACCACTTACTACTAACAAAGTAATGCATGAACGTGGCCTTGAAATTGGTGGAGGTTCATATAATTGAGGATGGTATAAGTTAGACCATCACTGAATAAAGCTGAAAATAGTCATTAGAAAGACTTCGCACTTGATGTCACCCGAATATTGATGTAATAAAAGAGTGTTATTGAACCCACTCAACTGGTCCTTGAGATTGACTAACTTGGTATATTCTTTGAGTTGAGGTACCTGAAAGTTATAGGGTAGTTCATCATCCAAGACACGACTCGAGAAAAGCATGCATTGGGAATTCAGAATTCTTCTCCTCAGCAAACAAGGCTCTTTGCCTTATTCTAGTTCTGAGAAGGCATCTCTCCCGCCATCGATCCATCTGAGTGTTCTTCAAGTGGGATCACGATCTTGCTTTGTTTCTTGGCAAAGATCGGTAGAGGGAGGGCTATTGGACCCATTGTCACTCGATTGGGTGTCACGCCCCAGGGGAGTCCCTACCGGTGAAATTTCGGCAGCATCTCTCCTGTACCGGTGACAATATGAAACCTGAATACACATACCTCAGGGACTCTCAATCCTCGGCCAACATAGCCGGAACATATAAAATAAAATAAACAAACATTCCATGCAGTTTATAATAGTATAGTCTCCGGCTGACTCACAACCACGCAGTTTAATATAAAACCTACTCCACTATAACGAGGAAAACACCACCCACAACGAAAAATAATCGCAGCGGAGAACATGGGCAGAGTACTAAAAACTCAATATAAAATACACGAGTTCAATAACTACACATCACAAGTCTGTAGTTCACTAAACAAGGAAACACAAGTCCGAAAATATAAAACCATCTCGACACGGAGTGGTGACTAGCAACTGGAACCTCCTGACGGCTTCAACCTGAAATAGGAATAAAGCAATGGAGTGAGTTCAATGAATTCAGCGGGTATCGAGCAGACATGTATAGCAAGATATAGCTATCAGTAATAATCATGCAGTACAGCCTCCTGATCTATAAAAGAAAGTACGAAAATAGAACAAGGGGAGAAGTTGTACTCACCAAGACCTCCTATCCGGATATAAGGGTCGTCAGACCAAATACCTCATGTCACCTATATGCTTGTCAATCATATGCAACCACAAAAAATGCAACATCCAAAATACAGCAATCACAAGTAATAAATACAATCCATGCATATGATGCAAATGACATGCTCACCCTTGACGCCAGTCAGCCACCTCACACGCGATGGTGAGGTCGAATGGATAGGGCTATGATAACTGTGCACTCTGCCATCACTACTCCTGAGTGACCAAGTGGACAGGATGTTGTCGGAGTACACATATCCTCCTACCCCAAACATAGTGGGCGAGCCAAAGCTCTTATCTCCCTATGTCATAGTCAAGAGGAGGGATCTCTGCCCGCTACCACGCTGCAATCACACTACCCATGAGCGGACTAACGAAGCCCTGATAAAGTAAATTGCACACATCCTGTCTAATATACCACTAACCCATTAGTGGTTGTATGTGCAGATTATGTAACTGACGATGTGCTCAACAACAATAGAGTCGACAATCGCTCAGCATTCAATCATGCAAAATGGTACATGACACTAAAGCATGCAACTCCTAAGAATACCAGCCTCCTCATAATGTGTATCAAAAGGAAAACCGAGTCCATAACAATGATTTAGGTACACATGCTATATAATAAACCTAGATACACATGCCAAGTAATAAACTTAGGTACACATGCCAAGTAATAAACCTAGGTACACATGCCAAGTAATGTCTAGTAGCTAGACCTGTATCCGGTAATGCATTGTCTGTCACTACATAAGTACACATGGAAAGAATCAAAAGGAGATAAGTATAAATACATAACAGATAACAATATGAGTATACTACAGGTATCAAGTAGTGACATACCAAGGCAGATATAATCACAACCATTACTACTATATATAACCTACTACGCATATTAGAATGACAATATCAAAAGAGATAAGTCAAAGGTACCCGTCTAAAAAATGGATATCATATCCGAAATAAACTTCATGTCATGATCCTGTCTCAACAGAGTCCTTTATCAATGTATTTTATTTAGCTAAATTCTTATGAATTAAATAGCTAAATAAAATCCCCAAAACTAGTTAGGGAAAACCCTAATCAATATGATCATTAATTATCCTTATGAATTCATCCATTAATCTCGGTTAACTAAATAAGTCAGATCTATCCGAAATCTTAGATTAGATCCAACATCTTAAGTTCAATATACCGAAACCACATGACCAGCTATCCCTAACCATACCAACATTAATTTGGATTTAAGCTACCATAAGAAACAAATTTCTAACTCCTTACCCTCAACCTAAAGCCTCTCCTGTTAATCCACAGCCAGGTAGAGCAGCTGCCAAAAATTGCTGGCCGGAAGATGTTGCTACCAAAAACTTGTGGCCGATATTACCTAGAAGCCACTGCTAGGACATCCATCATAGTTAGACAATTTCCCTCAATGAGATTAAAACCCTAATCTCTAAGAATCTAAAACTGAAACTAGCGGACTTACCCAATCGGTGGTTCCGTCTCCGGTGGTTAGATTTAACGGCTGTTGAGATCAACAAAGAAAAGATCACCGGTAATAGCTCGATATCTGACCAGTAGGATGAAGTAGCCTTCTGGAAGCTGATTACAACCTACTCCAGCCAATCTAGGGCCAGGATCTCCCTCTCTTGGTCGGAGATAACTGATGCAGAGTGGCGATTCAGAGAGATAGGGCACGGATCGGCGGTGTGAGGCGAGGAGAAACCGAGAGCTGGGGAGAGGAAGGCTTAGCACTGAACAGTGGTCGGCCGAGGAGGCGACGGTGGAGAGATCTCGATCGGCTAGAGGAGTGGAAGAGGGGAATCGGGATAGAGGCGAGAGGAAGGGGATGACGCAAGGGGAAGGGCTCGAGACTTCCCTTGGCCGATGAATTTTATCAGCGAGGAAGCAGAGGCGTCGCGAGGGCGGTGCGCCTGTTGGGGAAGAGGAAGAGAGTCGGCGCAAAGAGGGGAGGAGGCATCGACGAGAGCTTAGGGGAAGAAATCGGGATTAAGGCAAGGAAATAAAAATGAGATTTTTATTAACTTAGGTATCTTTAATTAAATCTAAGGTTAATTTCTCAATCAACTCCCATTTTTGGGTATTCTAAACATGCTTTTCCCAAGTCTATAAATTCATCCCCTCAAAATACGCCATACAAGTTTCAAAAAATTCTCAGAAAATTCCTAAAAATTTCTAAAAATTCTGTTAAGGTTATTCATCCATTAAACCTTATTATTCGATTAGGATATTTTATATCCTCCCCCACTAATAAAAATTTAGCCCCTAAATTTTTGTTATTTACCATCAGGAAGTACTAACAATAGATAGATAGTATAAATACTGAATGGAAACCTAACCCACATACCTCAAGTAAAAAGATGTGAGTATCAAGTTTGGATCATATCCTCAAGCTCCCAGGTAGCCTCCTCGTTAGAATGATACTACCATTTGAGTTTAACCAGTCGGATAGTCTTGTTCCGCAACTGACGCTCTCTGTGGTCCAGAATTCATACCGGAACCTCCTCGTAGGTAACGTCAGACTCAATGGGAACTGATATATCTGACAGAATATGTGTTGGGTCGGGTACGTATCTCTTCAGCATAGACACATGAAATACATTGGGAATGCTTGCCAGAGTCGGTGGTAGCTCCAGACGATAAGATACCTCTCCAATCCTCTCCAATATCTAGAAAGACCCAATGTATCGTGGAGCTAGTTTACCTCGGAGGCCAAATCTCTTCACGCCTTTCGTGGATGAGACTCTCAGAAATACATGATTGCCAGTAGAGAACTCCATGGGTCTCCATCTCCGATCAGCATAACTCTTCTGGCGGTCCTGCGTCTTTGACATCCTCCGTTTAATAGTGCAGACCAACTCTGCCTCCTACTGAGCTCTCTGAGGTCCTAGCAGTTGTGCCTCCTCAACCTCCTCCCAGAGGGTGGGTGTCCAATAAGGTCTATCATGCAATGCTTCAAACGGTGTCATCTGGATAGTCGAATGATAGTTGTTGTTGTAGGTGAACTCTATTAATGGTAGGTGGTCCTCCCAGCTGCCTCCGAAATCCGTAACACAAGACCTCAGCAAATCCTCTAATGTCTGGATGATCCACTCTGACTGTCTATCTGACTGTAGATGGAATGTTGTACTAAAACGGAGTTGTGTGCCCAAGGCCTGTGGTAAGCGAATCTGTCACACCCGCAAATCAAATTAACAATTTATACTAACCGAACCCCTTAACCTACACTAAGGTAGTATAGTAGAGGACCGGGTCGTCTCTCACATGGAACTAATGGCAGGACATTTGTTTTTAGACAAAATCGAACCAAGAGGTTTGTTTGGGGGTTTTGTTCTCTAAACCTAATGCAATAATTGGAATTCTAATTAACCAGCAAAGATGAACCTATAGCGCAGTGTCACTCTATGCTACAAGCTACACCTTCTACAGGCATACTGCATAAAAGAACTAACGATGCATAATTGAAAACTAACAAGTGACATAAACATGCATAAATGAAGAGTATCATCTAAGGAATAGAATTAAGCATGAAAACAAAGTAGATCCTAATTATCCAACTCAAATATAAGAAAATAACTACAAACTCAAACATGAACAAATAAAACCTAATTAACCAATCCAATCCTCCACAATCAAACACACAAAGTATTCTGTCTGTCACTACAGAATCACCGAGGAAGAAGACCGCTATCACTTGGAAATCCCCTGAATCCGGTGGACGACAACGCTGCTGGTCGGAACTACGAGTGACGTCGGTGGAAGCACAACTTCCTACAAGAAAACCACTCTTCAGAAGTTGGTTGGATGCGAAGATGATCTGCCAAAAATGCCAACCTAGATCTGCCCTCTTCACCGTGTTAGGCAAATTAAGGTCATGTGATGATGAAACCAGGAAGATCATCGAATGGAAATTCTCCGGCGAAGGGGAAATAGGTGCTGTTGGAACCCTAAGTCACTGCCTTCCTCACCGTTACTGGCAGTGAAGCTTGGAGCTCTAGCTGGAAATCAAAGAACGTGATGAATCCTAGGAAAGACCCAAACTCGAATCCCCGCTGCGAAGCCACTGCCTTTTCCACCGTGTCGGGTAGAACTCACTCAACAGGGGATGCGAGGTGGATGAGGAATACGTAGGATCAGGGAATGGAGTGATGCCGGAGAAGAACCGAACTCGCTGCCCATTGGTGAACCGCTACCTTCTTCACCGTGCCCGGTAGAGAAACTCCGACTGGAATGCGAGATGGATGAAGGACTGCGCCGAAGATACCACACCGACGTTGTCCGATTATCGCCGTCACTTCAGCTTCTCCAGCAGTGCCACCGTCATCCTCGCGTCTTCGATCGAGAGAAATGGATCGGGGGTGTCGGGGAGAAGAAATGAAAACCCTAGCCCACTTGACACTGTGCATCCGCATGAAGGTTAAAGGAAAAGGTTTTCTCCTC
>JBBMJZ010000019.1:4462420-4477717 GCA_037833815.1 Zingiber zerumbet | reverse complement strand
AATCGATTAGGCAGTATTTTGTTGCGAGAAGGAAGAATTGATTGAGGTAATCAATTAAAAAGTCTTAATTAATTGGGTTAATCAATTAAAGCATTCTCGCGAGTTAATGAGAGTTCGAAATCTATTGTGTAATCGATTAAAGCTCTTTGAATCAATTAGGATGATTCGTCAATCGATTAGAGTTAAAAAAAGAGAAGAGTTGTTCTATAGGTTAAACGGGCATATCCTACAGGACAATCAATTAAACTTGTCTAATTGATTGAGAGGTGTCAAAGAACCCTAGAATCATGGGCATTTCAAACTAGATCTCTCTCGCACATTCTCCATCAGTTCTTGAGCCCTTGGAAGACAAGTGTTACTGCACTTTCCAAATGATCAAGAGTCATCTACAAGATATAAGAGATTAAGTAAGGTGTTTATTGTATTGTGTATTCATTTTCTTGTTGTATTTTCTTATTGTGAGCTTGTACGAGATTTTTTTCACATCTGGATTATTTTCAAAAATGAATATTTTTCATAGCGTAGTGTGTGTATTGTGTGGATCGTTGGATTAGTCATATCAAGGGGTGAATACCAAGTAAAATCTAAATGTTAATATTGATGAATCTTCGTTTTAAAATATCCGCTGTAAATTATTATCGATGAAGTGATCGTAGCTTCTGGAGTGTGATAACACTTTAGTCCTTGTTCTTTACAACCAATACAAGAAAATAAAAAATACAAGCTAATTAATTAAATTATAGTAATAATAAAATTAAATGATTGAAATCAATGACTTCTAGTCACTTTAAACACTATAAATTTGCTCAGTAAGCTATGGAATGCAACAACCGTCTCTTTGGAACCAAATAAGAGTAATTGTGATAAGATCTCCATAAGATCGGCTTATATAAAGTTTTGTGCTTACTTTAGTCAACTAAAATTGCTTCCTAGTCGACTAGAATTAACCACGTAGATTGTCTTGTCTAGATATAGATATGTTCTTCCCTTGACAGAGTTTTAGTTAACTAAAATATCACTTTAATTGACTAACTTTTGCCTTAAATACCACTTCATCTAGATCTGGATTTGTTCTTCCACAAATAGAGTTTTAGTTGAATAAAATAACACTTTAGTTGGCTTAACTAGATAAAATTTGAGACTTATTCTTCTGTTGCCATTTTAGTTTACTAGAGTATTATTTCTAGTCGATTGAAATTTCTAGGGCTTTAAATTAAATCATTGATCCACACATAATCAAATATTCCTAACGCTACAATTAACTAACACATGTATAAATCAAATCAAAATACATAACCAATATCAAAACATGACCCTTATACCATTATGTTGGGTCAAGATGACAATGTTTAATTACAAAAATCAATTTTCTATAATTTGAACGTCGTACTAGTATGACGATCTTGATTATGTTACGTACTAATACGAATTCATCATATAAAGAAATTGAAATTATGTTTGAAGCATGCTTTTGATGATCTTTCCAATGTTGAATTTATACTATAAACCTCCAAGCCTTCTTTAATTTGTATTCTCTCAAACTAAATTTTTTCTCTATGTGTTGGCACACTATACATGATGAACTAATATAATAATTCAAAATAATAGTATAGAATAATTATATTCTCACCATTTCTTAGATTAATTTAATTATATTATATCTTGAATATTATAAAAACTTTTATAATTGATAAAGATTTGAAAATTACTTACATTAGTATCAAGTATCTTGCATTTATAATTCACGTGAATATTAGTCCATTATATTTCATTTTACTGTAATTTTAATAAATTATAACTCATAATTTATCCCAGTCCTTATTCGAACCATCAAAGGAATCTAATAAGATTCATTTAGATTAAGTTCCAAGAAATTAATTTTGACTTAGTCAAATTTTAACTAATCAAAACAGTATATTAATCTCATTGTATTATAGTAAAATAATAAAATTACACTTTTAATCCAATTGAAATTACTAGACCTTATAATTCATAAAAAAAAAAAAAAAATCCTCTAATCTAATAACTTTACCATATATTTATTAAATATGCTCCATATTTTGCCATAAATTTTTTTCTGTGATGGTAAGTCATATAATATGTACCCAAGTGATTCTCAACATAATATAGAAATATGCATTGCTCGGTTAGGTACATGCATCAATAGTCTAAAGTCAACTACCCTAAGCTTAAAATAAAACATTCTATTGCACACACAAAGTTGGACAATGTGATTTGTATTTTATACTTGAATGTGACACCATTCACTGTATGTCTCTTTCGATAAGAAGACTATTTAGTTTTTTTACTTAAAATTTAGTCTTGGAGTGTCAAGGGTGATATGAGCTTTTGAACTTATTAACCTCTCTCATTTGTCCCCATGCACTTTTATGTCCCCAAGCTTTTACCACAACAGCAAACCCATTAAATATATCAAAATTATATTTGATCTCCATATTTCAAAAAGTACCAGCCATTACTTTCATAGAATGATGTTAGAGGAAACTAAATTAGGCAAAAATTAAAAGGATATTTAAAAAAAAAATTAAATTAAAGAGGTAATTTTTTTTTTCATTTTTAATCTTTTTACTGACTCTCCTTATAAAATGACAGAGTAGCAGTATCTCTGTCACATGTATTAAATATAGTATTGGATAGATTTAATTTATTCAACAACGTTCACATTATACAACTACATATTTGAGAAAAGTAAATTGAGCAAAAATAAAAAAGGCCTCCTTTTTGTTTTTAATCATCAAATGGATGTTTTTTTTAATCAAAAGGATGTCCACCCTACTAACCCTTTATAAAATGATAGAATTGTCCTTAGTATATCTATCACATACATTAAATACAATGTTAGACAGATTTGACCTGTTCAATAATATTTATATTGTAACAACTATGAATATGTAGCTACTATAATATTATAGTAATTACGGATTCTTTGCTACTACATATTTATAGTTGTTACAATATGAATATTGTTGAACAGATAAGTTTAGTTGTAATAGTTATGAAACCGTAACTACTACAATATGAATGTTTCGTGAAGTTTGAGTTGTAACAGTAATGGTTTTGTAAATGTTACAATATGAATATAAGGTGAGCATGTCAAATTCGTATTATAATAGCTATAAAACCATGGTTAGTACAATATAAATATTTTTTAATATGTTAAAGATATACTACAGTAGCTATGAAATTATATCTATTACAATATAGAGTTGTCATATTAATAGAATTGGTTGATGGAATCGAATGACCGGAGATCCTCAATAATGTGAAACATTGTACTGAGGGGTATCTGTGTCATTTTACAAGAGGATTGGTGTGGGTAAGGAGCCCATTAAAAACAAAAAAAAAAGAAGTAGCGCCACCTCGATGATTTTTGAAAAAAGGAATGCTTCTTTGATTTTTGCCCAAGTAAATTTGTGTTATTTTATGGGTTGATAAACCTGGAAAGGCACAAGATCTAGTACATTGAGCCTTTTGACTCATGGAGAATTTTTGGAAGTAATTTAAGACTATTCCCCATGATGCAATTAATGAATATAGTTCTTAATTGGGAGGATTATATGGAGTCTTAAAACTCTTTTACCCATAGGACCAATCATTGTGTTGACTATGTGGTGTTAGTGCCGAGCTAGGGAAAGATTCCCCAACATTGGTCCTCCGATGCTCAAGTCAGTCACCGACGATGAAGTAGCTAGAAGGCGGAGCAACAAAAATAAGCACTGTACAGCAAATAGTGTCTTGCGTTGCATACCTCCGCCAATGCTTGTGTTGAGACCGTTGGGTTGAATAGCTTGTAAAAATAAAAAGAAACCATTCTCTGGCTTTCAATGAAACACTTGCATAAAATTAAAGAAAGAACTAAAAAGGTAGAGGCACAGAAATTTTTACTTGGTTACAACCGGGGAGGTTGTTAATCCAAGGAATGAATCACATTAGTATCTCCTTCAGGCGGAGAAGCTTCTTACAGCAATGACATACAAAAAATAGAAGCTAAACTAGAAATGTAAGCGCACAAGTGTTTGGATTGCTAATTGCTTGAATGAATGAAAAGCTTCTGGACCAAGGCTGTAGGCTGTATTTATAGCTTTGGTCAGGGTGCCTGGAAGGGTTCCAAGCGCCTGAGAGGGGATAAAGTTTTATCCCCGATGCAACGGTCAACGCCCACGTCGAACTTGATAATTTTTTGGTTCCGGGTGCCCAGAGTCAGGGCCCCCACTACTCGGGGCGCCCTCAGTCGAGGCACTCGGAATGATTCCAAGCGCCCGGACACGAGTGCTCTGGGTGCCTGGAATGGGTTCGGGCGCCCAGACCCTAAAGTAAACCTTTGTTAACTTTTTCGGTCCGTGTCCTCTGCTCCGGTTCAACTCGCCTTAGTCCGGGTTTTCCGCTCCGGCTCTACTTACTTGGGTGATCTCGGCCATCCGGAATAGGGCTCACCCGAACCCAACTTCCGGCCTTCTTGAGCAACCTTTTGCTCCAGCTTCTCGTCCCTCAGAAACGCCGCGTGCTTCATTCTTGTCCGCCCGCATACTCTTCCGCAGCACTTCGTCCCTCAGACACACCGAGCCCGTTGGCTCTCTCCCGTGTTGTCCTTATCGCTAGTTGTGTGTTTTGCTCGACTTCTTGTGCTCCTAAGCTCTTGCACACTTAGACACAAGATTAGAACACTACAAGACCTAACTTAACTTGTTGATCACATCAAAATAACCTTGGGGTTCCAACAATCTCCCCCTTTTTGATGTGAGTAACCCAAGTTAAGATAGAGAAAATAGACATAAAAGTAAAACAAATAATATTACAATAAAGTGAAAAAATTAAAAATAATTTAAGCTACCTCCCCCTACACTTAATCTTTTCCTTCTCCCCTTTTGATCACATAAAAATTGGGGTTCCAAGAAAAATCTAAGGGTTATAATTTTGAAAATTTTGGAAAAATTTAAAAATTATTTTTTATATATCACCGAAAATTTGCAATAATTTTAGAAAAAATTTCTAAGTAACATATATATTTTTTAAAAAATATTGAGAAATTGTTCTAAAATTTTTGCAAGCAAAATTATTTTTGAGAATTTTTCTAAGTAAAAATTTTACGCAAGAATATTTTCTAAGAAAAAAATTCTATGGTAAAAAAAAATTTAAGCAATTTTCAAGTAAAAAAATGTTTGAAAAAACTTTTTAAAGCATTATCTAATTTCAATTTTAATGCTTTATCAGTAAGTTAATTAAATATTTTATTTCAATATTTTGGCTTTCAGGCAGTGGCGAGACACTAAGACTTCTTGGTTATTGGAGCAACAACTACTTTCTTGACAAAGCCTCATAAGGAAATTTAATGTTTAATTTACTCTCTGAAAGCCCTAAGTCCAATTTTAAGTTTAGGTTAGACAAGACTTTGGAACCTAATATAGGTTCCAACCAACTGGATTAACTAAGAATTTCTTAGGGACATATTTCTTTGAAATATTTCTAATTTATCTCTTATGATATCTAAAATACCTATTTAGATTGTTGAATTTTCTAAAATTGGTATTATGTGAACATGCATGATTTTTTTAACTTATGTACTTCTATTTTCAAATTATCATTTTCTAATTTAACTTTGTCAAACTCTTCTAATGAGCAAGATTTAGCTAGAGTTAATTTTAAATTTTTAATCTCTTTTTCTAATTTGCAGCAATCTTTAGTTAACAATTTAACAAACTTAAATAATTTATTAGGAGGAAGAGATCATACCTGACTTACCTTGTCAATCTCGTTATCTGTGACTCTCTCTGAACTGCTACTTTCTTTCGACGTAGCTCCCCCTTCATCAATGCTCTTGATGCTCATTTCAGACGAGCTTGAATTATAGTCCTCGTCTTGATGACTTGCCATTAATGCAAGTCCGGAGAAGACCTTGACTTCTGATTCAGATGACGTATCGTCCCACGTCGCTTTTAGTGTCTTGAACTTGTTTGTTTGGACATGCTTCTTTCCTTTGTCCTTATCCTTGTTCCTTAGCTTGGGACAGTTATTTTTGATGTGTCCTTCGTTGCAGTGGTAGCATCGGATCATCCTTTTCTTTCTACCCTGCAGATGGCTAATTTTTTTTATTTACATAGTTTCTTAAAACGCCTTACCATCATTACCATTTCCTCGTCATCAAGAGAAGATTCTGACTCATGTTCATCTCTCGATGCCTTGAGGGCGACGTTGTGTTTTGGCTCCTTCGTACCTGCACATCTCAATTCATGCACTTCAAATATGGAAAATAATTCTTCTAAGGAAATAGTTTCTAAGTCCTTAGAGATATAAAAAACATCTACTAGTGATGCCGATTTTGTATTCCTAGGGAAAGCATTAAGCGCATACCTTAGCAAATCTCTGTTACTTACCTTTTCTCCGAGATTCGAAAGTCCGGAGATGAGCTCCTTAATCCTCGAGTGAAGATGCGCAATGGTTTCATCCTCTCCGAATTGCAGGTTGGTGAGCTGGTTGCGAAGTAAGTCCCGTCTAGCGAGCTTAGCTTCGGACGTCCCTTCGTGTAGCTCAAGGAACTTCTCCCAAAGCTCCTTTACTGAGTCGTAGTTGTCGATTCGGTTGATTTCCTATGGTGGAAGGACGCTCAGCAGAAGGAACTTTGCCTTGTCGTTTACCATATAGTCGACCTGCTCCTTTTTCGTCCACTGTATTTTTCTTTGCCCTCCGGTGGTACAAAACCAAACTCCATTATTAAAAGTAAATCAAAGTCAGTTTTGAAAAATACCTGCATTCACTTTTTTTAGCTAGCGAACTCCCCCTCGAACTTCGGCGGGTATATGCTTGGTCTGGCCATTGATTTGGTGCTTCGATCAGCGGTTTGTCCTCCTGAAGCATCCTCGCTCAGCTAGAAGGGCGGTTGAATAGGCTTGCACAAAAAACAAATAAAACCTTCTCGTACTTTTAAAAGAATACCTGCATATAATTAAATAAAGAAAGAAACTAAAAGAAGAGGCTCACAGATTTGACTTGGTTACAACCGAAAAAGTTGTTAATCCAAGGAATAAATCACATACTAAAGATCTCCTTCAGGAGGAGAAGCCTCTTACAGCAGTGAAAGCACAGAAATAAGAACCTAAACTAATAATGAAGAGCACACAAGTGTTATATTATAATTTTCTTATTAATGTGAAGCTTCTGGACTAAGGTTGTATTTATAGCCTTGGTCGGGGCACCTGGAAAAATTCCAGACACCTGGGAGGGGATAAAAATACATCCCTGATGCAACGGTCAACGTCCATATCTATATTGATAAGTTTTGGGTTCCGGGCGCCCGGACCCTCAAGGCAGTTCGGGCTCCCGGACCCTCAAAGTCAACTCTATTGACTTTTTCAGTCTGGGCCTTCTACTTCGGCTATATTCTCCTCGGTTTGGGACTTTCACTCTAGCTCTGCTCGCTTGGGTGATCTCGGCCATCCGAAATAGGGTTCACCCGAACCCAACTTCTGATCTTCTCGAGCAACCTTCCGCTCCGGCTTCTCATCCCTCGGAAACCCCGCGGTGCTCCTTCTTGTCCTCCCGTATACTCTTCTGCAACACCTAGTCCCTCGGACGCACCGAGCCCGTCGGCTCTTTCCCGTGCCATCCTTCTCACTAGCTGCGTCTTTTGCTCGACTTCTTGTGCTCCTAAGCCCCTGCACACTTAGACACAAGGTTAAAACACCACATGACCTAACTTAACTTATTGATCACATCAAAATAACCTTGGGGTTCCAACAATATAAACCCTAAAAAAATTAACACTAGGTGTTCACGGATAGGTATACGGCATAACATGTCCATGTGTGTGTGTATATATATATAATAAAATATCTTTTTGAATATAATATTTCAATAATTTCATAATAATACTAATTCTGAGGGGAAGTCTTGATGCCACGATAAAATCATTATCATGTGATTTTTGGAATTTTATAATTGATTGGATAGAATTAGCAGTGTTGATCCAATAGTTGGATCTAATTAATCAGCTCGATAATGAGTCATTAACTCGAACTGATAGAGCTCAGTATGGCAACATTGACCTTATCCTATTTATACTCTTGACACACCCTTTCGGTTATCGAGGTACCCTTCGGGTAGGCATACCCCTTTTAATATCGTTATTACCGACTTAATCTTGTCGGTCATCGGGTTACCCCTTCGGATATCGAGACACCCATTTGAGTAAGCTTATCCTTACAAATAAGAGTATAAGGTCGAGGTAAAGGCTAGACCTTCTTTTTTTAAAATGATATTGCTTTACTTAGACACTTACGATTTATCAACAATCACCTCCTAAGATATAACGACCTATTTCTCGCAATATGAGCACTCTAAATTTAGAGCCCTAGTAAACTTTCGAAGTCATGAAACTCTTAAGAGAGGAGAGAGAGAAAAGAGTTCAAAAGGAGAATTCATAACTTAAACTTTGAATGATTTGAATCAAAGAAGTAGAGTTTCTTTTATAGGGGATGAAGGGTTACTTTTAAAGGGGGGATTTCTTCCCAGAGGTGAAAAGACATTAGGTGTGTCTTTTCACTTAAATATTATCAATTATCATTAATTAATTTGATTAATCAATATATTTTAATTAAATTAATGTTATAGATATGATTAATTTGATTAATCATCTAACTAATCTATTATAGATATTAATTTTTCACGCGTATATTTTATTTTTTACCCCCAGGGCAAGGTTGAGTTGGCTAATGTGGGGCAGAGTTACTACCATAGGACAAGGGTTCGAATCTTAGTAAAATCAAGAAAAAAGCCTTTTCCTGCACTGGCCAACTACAACTTCCTGATTTACCTCCTCACAGATGGTTATGAGGCTAACCGTGTGAGACTGTTGGGATGGTAGATTCCACCTTTTGCTATCATATTATATATATTAATTAATTCATATTATAATCACCTATTAATCTTTTAATCAATCAATGAAATTAAGTCTAATTTCATACCCCTCAATAATTTCACATGGATTGACATTCACGCATATTCAAGTTAGTATTCATGTAATCCCATCCATAAACCCTAGCATGTGTGAGAGCTTGTTAGATCATACCGAACCAACTCTTTATTAGATATTAATTTCTTATTCACTCGAGAAATTAGATTAAGACAGTCTATTCCCAAAATATTCATCCAATTCCTATTTAATTTATTTATTGCCAAAACTAATTTTCAACCATCTCCCACATAAATAAAATTATGGATAAGTTTTAAGTTTCAAACAAAGAGTTTCGTCATAAGACTATCACATTAAGAGAGATAGCTTATGACTTTGAACCTTCCTTGGTTTGACTATCTTATGAGCTATGCCACAAATTATTCAGCCATTGGTGTAAACCAAGACAATCATACTCACACAATAACCCCTAGGCTTCTACCAATTCTCTATCATGATCATTTTAGCCATAGACAATGCTTGAGATTCATGAGTATTTTATTGAAGCGGCTCATCTTCACACTTATATAAGTGATCTTCTATTAAGAGTATCCTGTAATATCTTAATATAAGAATTATTAAGAACTTTTATTAATCCTTTACTCATTATATAGGTCGCACCTTTTGTCTCCAGGAATGAATTGTTGTAATTACTCTTAGATACCTCGAATCTTGTAGCTTAGTTATCCCTTTTGAACCATAATCTTGGGATCTCCAGTCAGCATGATTGTATTACCACTACTCGATTCAAATGTTATGTTTTAGACTCATTCCCTTAGACATGTAGTATAGTTGATCTCTCAATAGACCTTTGTTAATTAGCGAATCCGCACAATTCTCCATATTCAATGGAAATTTCATCACTAGAGATCTATACTTTAATGATATTAAGTCTTTTCAAGAATTACTATTTTACACTAGTGCCCTTTTCATAACTTTTTAGATACCAAATGTATCATATATATTGGCACATATTAAATTTTATGTAATTAATTCTTTGAGCCACCAATTTGGGTATTTATATATATCTAAACCCCCCAAATTTATGGTTCACCCCCATATATTTATTGCATCCATTGAAAGGTTCGTGATCTTTCAATGCTTTATAAAGATTTTTCACTCCTATCTCATCGGGGCTTATGGTTTGCCAAGAGGACAACTTCCCACCCATAATTTTATGATAAATTCAAAACTTATCAACATAGCTTTTATCGCCTCCTTAATGTTTGGTTATCATGTTCCACAATATCGTTGGATTGAGGTGAGTAGGATTTAGTCAATTAATGAATGTTGCTCTTCCTTGAGCAACATTCCATGAGCATTATCCTATACTCTCTCACTTGATGATCTTGCTTAGTTAATTTTTTTAATCACATTTCTTCTGTTTTTTTAGCACTTCAAAAACCTCAATCTTCCTTAAAGTGAGTCTCCATAACTCCTTCAATAATCAATAAAGGGGCGTCCTTTGTGAGAAAAAAAAGGTTGTAACACATTTAGAAAAATTCCCTTTACACGACATAAGACCATAATCTTATTAGAAATCACGTGTCTTGATTTGGCATCTTGATCATGTTGAACCAAAAGTTACAATTGTTTATTTAAAGTTTGACCAAGATTGCATCTATTCTTGATCTAGAGAGCATGTATCCCTTTATCTCCTAATTTTACTCAGTTAAAACTATAGTTGCCTAATCAGAATAAAGAGCAAGATTGCACTTATTCTCAAAAAGTGCACAATCTAAAAAATATGCTTCTCTTGGTCTTTCAATTTCATCGAGTTAAAGCTGCAGCCATCTAATTGGAGTGTCAACCAAGATTGTATTTATACTCTTTGAGAGACATTCAACTCAAGAAATATACATCCTTTAATCTTCACATCTTATTATGCTAAAGCTGCGATCATTTGATTGAAGTGTTGACCCATATTGTATTTTTTCTTCAAGAGACACTCGACTCAACAAATATACATCCATTGGTCTTACAATCGCACCGAGCTAGAGCTACGATCATCTGATTGGAGTACTGACTAGATTGCATTTACTCTTCAAGAGACACTCGATTCAATTTCTTGGTCAATTGCAACACATATGATGCATTCCTTCTAACTCATCTATTTTCACCTCTACTTAGGTTTCATTGAGTTAGATTTAATCAAATGTGCTTGAGTTTCTATCTAAAGCCTTTCATTATCCCTCTTTTTGGATAATTTAAACAATTATCTCCAACTTCATGTTTTTTGTCAAATAACCCCCACAACACTTTGACCATCATTGTTATATATACCCATGATATAGTTTTGTCATCCAACCTTTAAGGTATGGTTCTCAAATAGGAAAATTATATTCTTCCTTAAAAATAACTCTCTCATTGCTTAAGGTTCAATTTTAGATGCGCTAGATGTATCTTTTAATAGCAACCTCACAAGGTACATGTCATGCCCTGAGGGTATATTTATCCGCCAAATCGGAAGGTACCCCTAGTGATAATATGAGAAATAATAGATACTGAACCAATTTAAGCCAACACAGATACCAATGTAACATAAAAGAATTGCTAAGTTACTAAAATGCATATGATAATGTATGTATGTATGATAATGTGTACATATATATACTAAACGAGAAATCATTATTACTATTATAACAGAACTCAAATATTAGATACAGAAAGAAAGCCCTAAATAAAGGCAGCAAAAAAGAAACATCAATATAATCTGAAAGAAATTCAAAACCTGATATCAAATGGGACTGACAAGCACTAATCTCTGAGCGACACTAACGTAGTCAACACAACTTGCCCTCTATCTACTAACCTAGAAGTTAAAGAAAAGTATGGGGTAGTGAGTATAACATACTCAGTGGATATAAGACAGATAGTGCAAGATACTACATATAAGAATATCAAAGAAAACAATATCAGATAATAATATTTACTATAAAAGTAAGAGCACCAATATAATCATCTACTAACAAAAGCATAAACAATAATATTACCCTATACTAACCTAATCAACCAGGTATAATAATAAATCATGAGTACATACAGTATATCTAAACATCATCTCATAAAAAAAAGCACATAACAAGCATATAAATAAGTCCTAACTGCGCAAAAACTCAAGCTACTATTGGTGCAATATCCCCTGGGTCAGGTTGACCAAGTTGACTAAGCTTGAGTTGACTCAAGCTTAAGTCTTAATGTTTGGATTTCGATGTTCGACAATACATGGAGATTGCAGGTGTAATCCTCCATTTGGGGAGATTGTTGACATAATTCCCCTTTGGTCAAGGTTTACCAGTTAAATGTGAAGAAGAGTCAAGTAGGTCAAAGGGTTGACTGGATACTTGATTGGGAAAGTCCTAACTAGATGTTAGGCAGTTGAAAGTCCTGGTGAGTGAAGCCAGGCAGTTGGAAAATCCTGGTGAGTGAAGCCAGATGAAAGACCTAGTGAGTGAACCTAGGAAGTTTGAAAATCCTAGTGAGTGAAGCTAGGTGAAAGTCTTGGTGAGTGAAACCAGGCAGGTGAAAGTCCTGGTGAGTGAAACCAGGCAGATGAAAAGCCCTAGTGAGTTAAGCTAGGCAGAAGAAAAGTCCTGGTGAGTGAAGCCAGACACATGAAAATCTAGGTGGGTCAAGACTGACCAGACACCTGGTGTTGGGAAGTCTAAGTAGGTCAAAGGATGGACCGGACACTTGGCACGAGACGGTAAGTCCAAGTGGGTCAAGGTTGATCAGACACTTGGCACGAGGAAAAGGTCCAAGTGGTTCAAAGGGATTGACCGGACACTTGGTGAAGAAGTCCTAGTAGGTCAAGGTTGATCGTATGCTAGGCATGAGGTTCCAACAGGTCACGATTGATTGGATGTTGGATTTGAGGACCCTAGACTTGGTTTAAGCAATTCAAGGGGAGACCAATCGATCAACCGATTGATTGAACAGGGGTTCAATCGATCAACCGATCGATTGAGACTATGCTGCGACAAGTAGTGACCCAATCGATCGACCGATCGATTGGGAGCAATGGTCGCGAGCATATAACGCTTCCCAATCGATCAGCCGATCGATTGGGCACCTCCATCGATCCGCCGATCGATTGGAGGTTAGAATTCTCGCATGAAGATGCGAGAAAGGCTAAATCGATTGGTCGATAGATTCAGACATTTCCAGTAGAGCATAGAGGTGCTCTGAATCGATCAGTCGATCGATTCAAAGCCTCCCCAATCGATTAAGAGTCATTCAATTTATTGGGATCCGAACGTTGCACAGGTTATAGCCGTTGTCGAGCATCTTCCTCTCCACATCTTGCGACAATTTCTCACAGGTTCACACCAGATCTTGAAGTTTCTTGGTGAAAAGTGTTGTTGTACTTCCAAGGTCAGGAGACGCTCCATGCAAGGAGAAGCAAGCTAGGGGTTTTGTAAATCTTGTAAGATTTGTATTGTATAAGCTTGTTTTTCTTTCTTCTTGTATTGAGAGGTTGTACAAGGCTTCTCCGCCTTCGATAGTTACCGAGAAGGAGTGTTTCATTAGTGGATGAGTGAGTGAGGGCTGGATCCTTTGATTAGTCACCTCTTTTTAAAGTGGATACCAAGTAAATCCTAGTGTTACTATTGTGAGTGTGCTTTGGTTATATTTCCACTGCATATCATCAACACGAAGCAAGCAACGAGAGCACAATGAGCCATTCACCCCCTAGCATATTTCGATCCTAACAAGTGGTATTAAAGCAAGGTCGTTCTTTACCAGAATCATCGCTGGAAGGGGCAACAAGGCTAGAGGGTAAAGAAGTTGGAGCAAAATTTATCAAGTCGAAGACTTCATTAAAAGGCTCAACTTCAAATGGAATTCCAAGATGGACTTGGATTCGACACAAGGGTGCCTCCACCATTCACTTCAACAAGCTTCGATCTTTGGAAATCAAGGATCAAAAATTTCTTGATGGTAGAGATAGAACAATGGTTTGCTCTCATGGAATGCTTTGAAGCTCCAATAAATTCAAAGGGTAAAATTCTCAAGAGGAGCAAGTGGAGCCAAAAACAAATCCAAAGATGTGAGGCCAATGATAAAGTGACCAAGCTTTTGGTCAATCTATTGCCGAACAACATTTTGGAGCAAATTGGAGAATTTAAAGATGCCAAAGAGCTATGGAGTAAATTGGTCAAGCTTCATGAAGAACACTCCACTATATCAAATCAAGACAAATTCAAAGAGGGAAACTCATTGGAGCAAGACCAAGAGGAAGATGTCTTCGAGGTTGAGAGGTGCTCAACATCAGAAGAAGAAGAGGAGAGTCCATCCTCAATAGGGCACGAAGATAAAGGAAAAGGAGTGAACTCCTTATTTCATGTGCATGAGGATTCAGAAGTTGAGAGATGCTCAACATCCAAGGATGAAGAGGAAGAAGCCTCCACATCTAGGATTGAGGGGGAGCGTGGATCATTAGTGTCGGATCAAGAAGAAGCCTCTACATCCGGATTAAAAGGAGAAGATGCCCTCCCTACACATGAAGGTATAAATGTTTCTTTTAAAAATAAAAATCACATTATATGTTTTGAGTGTAGGGAACATGGGCACTACAAGAGCAAGTGCCCTAAATTGGCCAAGAAGAAGAGCTAAGTGGCACAAAAGGGCAAGGAGAAACCCAAGGAGACCATCCCCACAACAAAGAAGAGCAAGGAGCACATTGTGTGCTTTTCATGCAACCAAAAAGGGCATTACCGGAGTCAATGTCCTAAGGGGAAGAAGGCGGTCAAAGCTAAAGGAGGAAGCATAAGTCAAGGGGGAGCCTCCAAGGTAAAATGAAAGGTATCATTTATTGAGCCTACCCCTTTAGACTATGGTAAAAAGCATGCTAACTCAAATTTGTATCATTTCAATGCTATTTACCATAAGAATAGGAAGCATAATGGCATTAAGGAAAACCATGTAGCCTATCATGCTAAAACCACTCAACCTAAGGTAAAAAGGATAGAAAATGGTTCAAGCAATAACCCTAAGGATTTTAGGTATTTACCTAAGAAAAAAAAATTCAAAGTGTAAATGAAGAATTTAAGGTTGAGGAGTTATGGAGAGAAAATCAAGTCTTAAGGTCAAGACTTGATAAATTGGAGAGGACCCTTAGAAAAATGACAAATGATACACAAGGGTCCAAAAGTCAAAACCTAGGTTTAGAACATCAAGGGTCATCCAAGGGCCATAGGGGTTTGGGATACAAACCTAAGACCAAAAGGGATGTGCCTACTTACCATAGGGTTCCATATAGCTATGGAACCGAGTCTAGGTCTAAGGGTCAAGTCAAAAATACTAGGGAGGTTATCCCTAAGAGTATTTTT
>JBBMJZ010000019.1:4384949-4399320 GCA_037833815.1 Zingiber zerumbet | reverse complement strand
ATAAATAATAAATAAATGTAGGCATTTGACCAATGTGAATCTTTTATTTCTAAAATAAATATTTACAAAAAACTAGACTTTTAGTATACACTCTAACAGTTAGTACTACAATTTACCTTATAAATCACCTTTCCACTCCATTGCTTGATCAAAAGTTTCCACTAGAGAAGCTTTATAATCGAACTCGTAACTATACTTTTCTTCGAGTCTTTAGTTACGCATGTTATCCATGGTTACGTCCCTACTCTAAATATAAATTAGTCTCTCATTCACGATAGTGTGCTTTCCTTTGTTATAGCAATTTGCATTATGCATATCATTACTTACATATACCGACCGGGTGGATTTCTATATCTTGATATGTTATTTTTGATGAGTCTCTCTTTCCTTTTTTTAGTAGCATGCTCATCCTCTCCTCCCAAGACAAGTAGCACATACTTGGTATCACCCACCCTTACAATAACCATGCAACATTTATCTCCTCTATCGGGAAATGATACATGAGGTAATGGTATTTTAGGTCTAGCTCCATCTCCGCCACTCTTTGAGGCCTCCTCTTTTGATCCTTCTAACACATCATCCAATCATGAGGATAATTTTCTTCCTTCCTTGGATATGCCACATATCACATCTTCACATTCCCAGCCTAGCCCCATGCCTTCTTCGATAAGCGATTCTGATAAGGATACTCATCGGCCCACACTTCCTTTAAGTGATATCTATGCATGATGTCCAACAAAAGCCGCTCAATATCCCCTTCCATAGGCTCTACTGGTCTCTTCAAAATCTATCGAACCAACATGCATTACACAGGCTATTAAGGATCCAAATTAGCGTGCTGCAATGACTACAAAATTTGATGCTCTTCTTCGCAATGGGACTTGGTGCTTAGTTTCTCGCACTACCTCCATGAATATTGTAGGTTCCAAATGGGTCTTCCATCTCAAGTATCTCATTGATGGCTCTCTTGAATTATATAAAACTCATCTTGTGGCAAAAGGATTTAATCAACAACCATGTATTGACTTTAATGATACATTCAGTTCGGTTATTAGGATTAATAAAGGATCGAAAAGAAGCAATAGAGGGGGATCAATATCACTTGTTAAAATTTTTCTTTTCTTGTAAAAGCAAATCAGAATAAGGAGTAAAATAGTATAACAAAAGCAATACAGTTGACTCATGTGGTTACTTGGTTTGGAGCCTATGTCGACTACTACTCTAAGACCTGCGATCCTTGATCCCACCGTTGGGAAATTTACTATACTTTTTCTTCCCAAAACCTTTGGAAAGAAGTAATTCATAAAATAAAAAGATAGTAAAACACTACTATTTTTTAGAAGGTAAAACAATGCAACCTTAACTAATGATTATACCGACAATAAATAGAAGATGAAGCTCTGTCGGCACTTTTTGATGGAGTAGCTTGCTTGTGAAGATGAGGCACAGAATAAGAGCATGAATAGTAGTTTTGTACATAGATGAATTGAAAATCGATGCATTGCCAAGACCTCGAGCTCCCCTTATATAAGCCTTGTTCGATCGATCAAAAAGTCGTTTAGTCAATTGATCCTTTCTGTCAATTGATCCTCCTATCAGTTGACTGAACCCCTTACTTTCCTTCTTCAACAAGATCTAATCTCCGCACATTTATGAGCATTTATAGTTTGTTCGACTGATCACCTTGATTGATCGACTGATATGTGCAATTTCCCTATTAGCCTAGATTCGTCATTAATTCTTTGATTATTTGATCTGCTCTTTACCAAGGTCTACTTCGAACTGATCTTTGGTCTGAATCAACCTGTTTTAGTTAACCAATCCTAGTGTTTAGTTGAACGATAACTTTGGTTACTACAAAATAGAATTAAAACAAACACTCTTGCAAAATAAAGTTAGCACAGTGATAATATATGATGCATGAGTAGTAATTGACAGTAAAACTGTCTTGATTTCAACTTGAAAATCTTTCCAATTTCTTTAGTTGAATCAGCGACCTAAGGTTGTTCCTTTCTAAAACACGACCTTCTCATTGCTATTCTCCAGTTGCTTATCTCAACTTACTTGCCAAACATTAGTCCTCTAGACCCGTTTGGACTTTTCCACTTAGCATCGGATCGGCTCACCAGGACTTCCCCTCGATCTTCAGTCCTCAAGACCTATCAAGCTATCCAGCCAAATGTCGCGTCCTCTCGACCCACTTGGGCTTCTTGCCTGACTTCCACGATCTGCTAAGACTTTTCCTGTCTAGTCGCAACTAGGACTTTCCTAGTTGAGTAAACATTCTGCATAGTTTGTTAACTTGTTATATTATAACAAAACTTAACTTGAACCTTTGACAACATCAAAACTCAGGTTTGATTCTGGTGCATCCTACACCAACAATCTCTCCCTTTTTGATATTTGGCAACCAATGTTCACAGTTAAGTTAAAATATGCAAAGATAAATAAACAAGCGTTTTAATTCTTCCTATGAGTTTAATAACTCTCCTAAATTACTATCTCTCTCTTTAACCCACATCAAAAATTAGGGGAAAGATAAACAAAAAGTTGGAAGCAATCCAAGACTAAAGTTTAATTTTGAAACCAAAAATTTCTAAGAAAAAGATTTGAAATTTTTAAAGAAAATTATGCCAAAAGATTTAGTTTGAAATTTTTCAAAAAATATTTAATGAATAAGGTTTTGAAAATGATAAGTTCTGAAAAATAAACTTTTGAGAATTTCATAGAAAAATATTTTAAAAGAAATGTCATGAAAGGATTAATTAAAAAATATAAAGTAAAGTAAAAATAAATTTGAAAGATAAAATATTTTTTTAAAAAAATCTTAAGAAAAATATTTTTTAAAAATTCTAAGAGAAATCTTCGAAGTAGGAATATAAGTTTAAAATAAAGTTTAGATATACAGTGAAAGAATATTTAAAAATTATTTATGAAATTTACTAAAAAAAAATAAGTATTACACATTTCAAAATATTTTAAAAATTAAAGGAAAAATATAAAAATTTGGAAATAAAGTTTTGAAAATTTGCAAGTTAAATAATTTCAAAGAAATGTTTTGAAAATTTTCAAGTAAAAGAAATTTAAATTCTTTGATAAAATGCTCCCCTTAAGTTGATATTTACCTAAAAGTTCAATCATAGTTTTGAAAACTAAAAAAAATATCCCTATTTTGAAATGTCCAACCTTTATACTTAGCTGATAACCATAAGATAACAGCTGCTGACTCAAGTTGGTCAATTTAAATGTTTATCTTCAACTAGTTTGTTACTAGTTAAATTACTCAAATTGATCAATATATATGTTTAAAACTCATATTTATAGCGATGTATTAACACAAACATCTAAAATCTTAGGCTAAGTCCTAAGCATTGCACACCGATCTATGTTTTATAATATACAAATAAGATATCATACTGTTCTTGTGAGATGATGACTGCTAAAACTATAGGAACATATAATTCTAAGGTAAGTCCTAGGCTACTCTATAAAGATAAAGCATTTTGAAAGTAGTTTTGAAAATAAATTTTCGAAAGGGGCAATTTGAAGACTTGTTTTGAAACACTAATAAGTAATAATTTTTTTTTTAAAAAAAATGAAATAAAGAAAACTACTCTATAAAACACTTTCCTAATTGTCATCTTAAATTACTAAATTTAGATTTAGGTAAAGATTTGATAAATACATCAGCTAAATTAGATTTTTATTCAATATAGTAAAGTTCTATATTTAGTTTAGTGACATGATCCTTAAGTTCTATATTTCCTATGTGTTTTTAATTAATTTTTATTTAAGTTTTAATTAAGTTTTTAATTAATTTTAATTAAAGTTTTTAATTAATTTTGAATTAAGTTTTAAATTAGGTTTATAATTAATTTTTTATTTAAGTTTTTAATTAATTTTTTATTTAAGTTTTTAATTAAGTTTTTTAAATTAATTTTATTTAAGTTTTAATTAAGTTTTTAATTAATTTAGGTTTTAATTAAGTTTTTAATTAATTAATATTTATTTAAATTTTAATTAAGTTTTTAATTATTTTTTAATTAAATTTTTAATAATTTTTATTTAAGTTTATAATTAATTTTTATTTAAGTTTTTAATTAATTTTTATTTAAGTTTTTAATTAATTTTCATTTAAATTATTATGAATTTTGAAAAAGGTAGTTCAACCCATGTTAGATTCAAACTTAGCTTTGGGTTAAACAAATAAGCTTCTTAAGGATAAGTTTTCAATCAGTGGCAAGACATATGACCTTCTTGTGTATCAACAATGGACCACTTTCTGAATACTTTCCAAAATAGTTCTGCACAAAAACTTAATAATATGTTTTGGTCTAACTAGCTCATGTTTGACTATGGTAGCTTCGGCCAGATCCACCAAGTCTAGTGCCCCAGGTAGAATATACAAGATTCAGTCTAGATATGCATTCGACAAAGTTTCCTTAGTGTACTATCATTCCAATCTATTATGATACTATGTTATTAGGGTTCGATAAACCTTTTTAACTAATTGTTCTAAGCTAAGTAGAAAAGTAAACCTAATCCTAACATGAATATTTAGTCAATCAAGTAGGTTGAACAATCTTTCTATTTGCTCCCCCTAAGTCATAGCTTAGATATGATCTATCTAAGAAATGAATTTGACTCTTAGGAATCAAATATTGGTTTGGTTAAGCATTTTTTTAAGAACCCATGCTTGGACTTGATTTCTAACATTTTGACCAATTAATGACAAATATAGTTTGCTGGTTTTGTTTGGGTTATAGCCGAGTCCAGATTTGTTGTACATGACTCGTTACGATCCAAGTACCATATTTAGACACTTAGATCCCAATTCAAATTTTTTCAATGTTTTCTTGAGTTGCATCACTTTACCTTTTAAGTTGGAATTTTCTTCCTCAAGTTTTGCAACTTGAGTTGAAGTTCCGATTTGAACTTGGCTAATCGAGTGACTCAAATTAACTTGCTCCTTAAGGTGGCCAATTTCTTTAAGTAGTAAGTCATTTGGTTCCTCAAACTTTGCTAATTTTTTAACAAACATTTAACTACTTTAAGTAAATTTAACATGGAATAAAAAGCTACCATATCAGATCTTCAGAAACGGATACAGATCCGTAGCTTCTCTCAAACTTGGTGTTGGTCTCAGACTCGTACTCTTCTTCAAACTTAGAGTTTTTGTTTCTTGCCATAAAAGCAAGATGGCTCAAGTGCTTCAGTTCTTCTGCATCGGATTCCTCGGAAGATGATTCGTTCCATGTCACTTGAAGAGCTTTCTTCCTTCTTGTTGACTTTGGCTTTTTCTTCTTCCGGTTTGGGCATTTGTGTTTGAAATTCCCCTTCTTGTTGCATCTGTAACAAATTATTTTTGATTTATTTTTAGTCTGCTTGATCAGTACTTTCTTGGTGCTCCTCTTGAACTTCTTCTTTGTTAGCAGTCTTCGAACCATGCTGATCAGTTCTTCTTTATTTGTTGAGTCCGAGTCTGACTCATGCTGATTCGTTCTTTGTTCTTGATTTGGTCTCCTTGCTTGGTCTTGCATATAGGGCAATTCCTTTCTCGACTTGACTCGAGTTAGATTTCTTATGTTATTTATAATTTACAAATAAGAATTGAAAGATCCTGATAAACTTTGTAAGTATCTACTATCGATGCCTACAAAGCGTTCTGAGGAAAGACGTTTAGCACGTATCTTATTGTGTTGCAGGATCTCCATATGGTGTCCAATCAGATGGAGCCTGTTGAGGATATCTTTGAATCACGCATAAAATTAGGTGGTTGTTTCTCTGAAAAGCATTTTAATATTAAATAAATTATTTAATAAGAGATCTCTCTTATTTATCTTTGATTCGTCGATACCCTCGTGTAGCTTTACCAGGTGATTCCATAGTTCCTTGGCATTCTCGTAGAGCTCGACTCGGTTCAATTCTTCCATAGTCAGCCCACACTGGATGGTGTTAATCACCTTGCAATTCAGTTGTACCTTCTTAATCATCAAAGGAGTCTAGTTTCTGGTTCTAATAGCTGTCCGTCTTTTATTAGAAGTGTGTATCCTTTTAGTATCAGGTGGTTACTTAGTTTGAAGCCTATGTTGACTCCTACTCCAAGATCCACGATTCTTGATTGCACCATTAGGCAATTCACTACAATTCTTCATCCCGAAACTTTCGAAAAGAAATAATTCATACAAATGAAAAAATAGTAACACACTGCAATCTTTTATAAAGTAAAACAATGGAAACTTAACAAAAGATTATACTGACAATAGATAGAAGTTGAAGCTATGTTGGCACTTCTTGATGAAGAAGATTGCTTGTGAAGATGAGGCACAAAGTAAGAGCACAAATAGCAATTTTGCATAGAGGTAAATTGAAAATCGATGCATTGCCTCAGACCTCGATCTCCCCTTATATATGCCTTGCTCGGTCGATTGAAAAGTTGTTCGATCGACTGATCCTTTCTATTGGTTGATCCTCCTATCGATTGACTAAACTCCTTGCTTTCCTTCTTCGACGAGATTTGATCTCCGTGCATTTATGAGAATTTATGGTTCGGTCGACTGATCACCTTGATTGATTGACCAATATGTGCAGTTTCCCTATTCCCCAAGATTCACTATTAATTCTCCGATTGTTCGGTCGACCGATCCCTGGGTTCGGTTGACTGATCCCTAGGTTCGATTAACCGATCAGCTTGGCTTCCATGTTTGCTTTGGCTCAATCTGATCTCTGCCATGTCATCTAGGTTCGGTTAACTGATCTGCTAGTTCGGTCGACCAATCAGGCTCTTTACTAAGCTCTGCTTCAAACTGATCTCTGTTCTAAATCAACCTAGTTCGATTGATCGATCTTGGTGTTTAGTCGATCAATAACTTCAGTTCCTACAAAATATAATTAAAACAAATACTCCTGCAAAATAAAGTTAGCACTGTGATAATATATGATGCATGAGTAGTAGTATGAATGAGTAGTAATTGATAGCAAAACTGCATTGATCTCAATTTGAAAACCTTCTTAGTTTTTTCAGTTGGATCAGCACCCTAAGGTTGTTCCTTTTCGGAATACGATCTCACCGTTGCTCCTCTCTAGTTACTTATCTCAACCTACTTGCCAAACATTGGTCCTCCAGACCCATTTGGACTTTCTTGCTTAGCATCAAATCAGCTCACCAAGACTTCCTCTCGATCTTTAGTCCTCCAAACCTATCGAGCTTCCCTGCCAAGTGTCAGGTTCTCTCGACCCACTTAGCCTTCCTATATAGCTTCCACGATTTGCTAAGACTTTTCCTGCCTAGCCGCAACTAGGATTTTTTCGGTTGAGTAGACATCCTACACACTTAGTTAGCTTGTTAGATCATAAAAAAACTTAACTTGAACAATTAATATCATTAAAACTCAGGTTTGATTATAGTGTAGTCTGCACCAATAATTACAATCGTTAGATTATTACTATCTATAGTTGTTAGCTCAAACTAGTCAATATTTCAATTAGACATTTTTAATGCCTTTCTTCATGCTTATCTTGAAGAAATTGTGTATATGGAGCAGTCGCCTTGGGTTATTCATCCATAACTTTCAACACATGTTTGTTAGTTGAAGAAATCATTATATGGTCTTTGACAAGCTCCTCGTGCATGGTTTCATCGTCTCTCTACTTGGCTACACACTCAAGGGTTCTCTAGCTCAAAAATTAACTCCTCTTTTATTTTATAAGTGCAATATCGGCTCTATACTTTTTCTCTTTATTTATGTACTTTTTCTCCTTATTTAGGTGGGTGATATTCTTTTAACTTGTAATGATCAAGAATGCATCACTTCTCTACTTCATCTTCTTAATCAAGAATTTCTATAAGAGATCTTGGTACATCCCATTTTTTTCTTGGTATTGAACTTTTCTTAAATCCTGATGGTTTTCTCCTTTTTCAAAGAAAATACATCACTGAAATTTTTTAACGGCCTAAGATGGATGGTGCACGCCCTATCTCAACACCGATTATTGTAGGCAACTTTTTTGCACCTTCATCATCTCCTGCTTTGATCGATCCTCAAATATATCAAAGTATTATTGGACTATCACAACTGGGAGTTGAATGCATTTAGTCATGCAGATTGGGTCGGTTCTTTTGAAGATAGACGTTTTACTAGAGGATATGCAATATTTCTTAGATGAAATATTATCTCATGACATTCTAAAAAGCAACCTACTATATCTCAATTCAGTACTGAAGCTGAATATAAAGTTGTTGCTAATGTAACATTTAAAATTATTTGGCTCCAATCCCTTCTCTAAGAATTACATCTTTCTACCGATGTTATATCTAAGATATGGTAAAATAATATTGGAGGAACATATCTTATTGCAAATCTAATTTTCATGCTCACACAAAACATGTGGAGATAGATTTCACTTTGTACGAGAACACGTAGTGGCTAAACAACTATCAGTCTCATACATCTCTATAGAGGATCAAATTGTTAACATCTTCACCAAATCGTTATCCTGACAACGGATTCATATATTGACAACCAAATTCAACGTGTTATATATCCCGTTGAATTTGTCGGGGGTAATGACTATAAAGATAGCAGTCTAGAATAATATATAATAAGAAAATTTATCATATTCGGGATATGATAAAAAATTAATTTCAATTATTGATTGCTTACTATGTTTAAATTATAATTACAATCATATTATCATTATTTCTATATTTATTATTAATATATTACCATATATATCATAATATTTTTTCATATATTATTCCATTATTTGTATAAATAAGTTGGTTAGTATAGTATTAATAAGAAAGTAATTGTTTTGTTTTCGGTGTTTGCTTATTACATTTAACACTCTGTTCTTGAAGTAATATTATTCATTTAATTACTTCTTTTGCAGTTTTTTTTTTCCTCGACACAGGGAGATCAGCTTGAATGGATGGAAGACGGTATGCAACTCACTCCGGGGCGGCGGCAGTGGCAGCGGCGATGCGGAGATTGACCCAAGTGGTAAAGGCGTCGAGAGTCTTCACGTCGGCTCGGTAGTGCTTCTGCGTGAACTCGAGCAGGGTCGGCCAGGTGAAGTCCGGGTATGTTCGTGGGTGCTCCGCGTCCACCAGCTCTGCCGGGGGCCGCACCACCCGGTCCTTGGCTGGGCAGAGGAAGAAAGCCAAGGATTTTCTCGGCGTCTCGCTGTTCACCACCGCCCTGTGTAAGCAGCTCTTGCACCGCCCGTTCGACAGAGCCTGCGTTAGTAAATAACCGGCGGGAGTCGGAATTGGAGCTAAGTAGTAGCTAACACAGATAATCATAAACTTGTTATTACCATGAAGGTGTCGCCGATGTTGACGACTAATGCGTTGGGGGACGGGCGGATGGTGCGCCAGCGGTCGTCGACGAAGACTTGAAGTCCCTGGACGTTGTCCTGGTGGAGGATGGTGAGGGAGGTGGGGTCGCTGTGGGGGCCGGTGCCTAGTGTGAGCTCCGGCTTCTGGCACGGCGGGTAGTAATTCAGCCGCATTATCGAATCGTTTCCCTCGAAGAAGTCGCGGAAGCGCCGCCGCCCAACCCCCAGGCTCATCCCCAGCACCTCCATTATCTCCAGCGACAGCTCGTTCATGGCCTCGCAGTACCTCTGGTACAAGTCCCTGTGCATGTCGTCATTACTTAATTAGTAATGATTGGATTTTACGAATTTTTTGAAAAAAAAAATTCCTTTTTAATCTGTTGATTAAATTAATTAAAATTACCCCGAGTGACGGAATTCTTCGCCCAAAGTGGCGGTGAAGTAGTTTCTCACGATGCCGTCGCCGGCGGGGGAGAAGCGGAAAGAGAGAGTTTCCTTCCAGGGGAGTTTGCTGGCGAAGCGGCCGGTGAAGCTGCTGGCGTAGCCGTAGCTCTCGCCGGGGCGCCGCTGCGCCCTCTGTTTCTCCGTCAGCGGCATCCCGAAGAAGGCCTCCACACAGCGGTGCGCCTCCTCCAGAAGTGCGGCGTCGATCCCATGGTTGACCACCTGGAAGAACCCATGTCGTTCGCACGCCGCGGCCACCGCAGCCACATCGCCGGAGAGAAGGCCAGCGAGATCGATGAAGGGCACCACCAGCTCCTCCTGAGCCTCAGGCGTCTGCTTCTCCTCCTCCGGCCACACGAACTGCCAAGGAACGTCGACCCTCCGGCTGAGAACGGATGCGTCGAAGATGGGCGTCTCTGCCTCGGCTTTCGGCGAGGAAACAGTGCACAATACCATGATTTATAGAAAAATCTGGCTGCTACAAACACAACCACTCTTCTCGATCTAGAATGAAAGGAAAGATAGAGAAGAAGAATTGTTCAAGCGTCAAATGATAGTGCGGAGGAATAGGTAGTAAGAAGAGCGATCTCAACGAGAAGACTTCATTGTGATTATGATGTGGCCTTTTACTAGTCCCTTATGCTCTTTATATAGGGGAAAGAGAGAGACCGTGTCTCATCATCCACCTTCCAATGAATGATACCATCACAGTGTAATCTTTTCAGTAGATCCTGACGCTGTCGCGACATCTGATCTCACGCACCAAAAAACATGTACAACTGCATAATTATTACTCTGCTCACCATAAATGCATTTTCAAGTGCATAATAATGCGTGGGTTTGAAAGAAGCAGACATGACAAAGTACAAGTGCAGTCCGCTCTATGTTAATGCTCTTAAATTTTGAGCGTTACAGATTCTATGTGCGTGCAAATTAGTATGCCTTTTGTTTTTGTACTGCTGTGGTAGATAAATATTAATTGGATCTCATTTGGCAGGGTAGATCAAATCAGATCAGAGCTGATTTGGGGCTATTTAGGAAGGGCAAGATACGATTTGTTTTTCCTTTTATAAGAGGATGATGCGGAAAGGTTAAAATCTGGACTGGACCAGTTGCTTATCTTAAACTTGGACCAGAGCCGGCCCTGGGCAGGCCTCTTGCCCCAACCTGAGGGCGCGTGTGTGTGTCTATATATATATATATAGATAGATAGGGGTAAAGTTGAGCTCCTAAAAGTAGGCTAAAACAGTGAAGACGGGCTAACATGGAAGTCAAAGTTAAATGGTCAAAGTCATGGGTCGAGTGGACTACGAACTGCAGATCAGGCAGGGATGGTTGAGCGGGTCTACAGAGTTGGTTGAACGTGAAAGGCTGACTAGACCATCTAAACGGTCGTCCTCCGTAACTTGCACCTGAGGTTAAGAGTCAAATACTAAGTTATTCGGCTTACAGCCCTTGCCGATCGACACTTGGGTTCGATCGAACACAATGTGCCTCTCCGACAATAGTAGAGTCGACTGAAGGACAGGTTAGTAATGCCTCTCTATATGGCCGAGCAGGTGATATCCAGGCCAAGTGGTGCATAATCAACCTACAGCAGGACCCAAATGCATGTCTTATCATACTATTTTGGAAGTTTGTGCCACCGACAACAAAGAATATCCAGCAGACAAATCGTTCTTTAAAAACTTCTAGCAGGACACATCACAGAGGTTTGCGTGCTCGCTTAAAGAAACGTGTCAAAAACACTTTTCGACTTGTCTTTTCTTAGGAAGCTTTGGAAAATATGTATATACTTTGGGATACATGCACAGGCGCCACAGTGATTCTACTATAAAAGGGGGTTTCCATCTATAGGTGGAGGTATGCGAAGCTCCATTATTTTACGCACTTTTCGCTACTGTTTGCTTCCACTATTCTTCTCTCAAGGACTGACTTGAGTGTCAAAGGGCCAACACTGGAGACTCCTTCCTTATCCCGGCACTAACCTTCCTTGTGTTGCAGGACAGCGTGGAGTCTTCATACAGTCATTAGTAGAGCCACGTTCC
Organism: Zingiber zerumbet; assembly: GCA_037833815.1. Lineage (NCBI taxonomy): Eukaryota > Viridiplantae > Streptophyta > Magnoliopsida > Zingiberales > Zingiberaceae > Zingiber > Zingiber zerumbet. The sequence goes on along the minus strand of JBBMJZ010000019.1, from coordinate 4,387,489 downwards.
CAACTAACCATCTTCTCAACTTTTGAAAAGGATTATATTTGACGTCGTTTGTGAGAACTTCACCTACATCCGAGACATGAAGATGGAAGATGCTGAATGACTCACTACAATGACATTAACTCAAGAAGATCTAGGGATGCTGGTAAACACCCAAGCTGCAAGAATGTTACAACAACAACAACAACAACAAACAACGACCGACTGTCGAATGATGAACGACCTAGCTGTATCGGTGACAGGTCAGCATGCCGAACAAAGCAACCTGAGCAGAAGATCCTGCTGGTTGCAAGCCAAACCACCAATCGACGGATGCTTTCCACCAAGCACTTGTTCCGTCGACCAGCCTGCCTCTCGCACCAAATGTCATATCCCATACCTCATGGCGCTATTCTGCACGCCCTCGGAAGAGTATGAGCAAGCTGAAAGGGCACAAGGATCATCTTTTGAGAACGTGCTCATCCAGGATGTGCGGAAAGGCAAAGTACCTTGACTCGACGACTCTCCCGAGTGGATAAATAGACAGTTCGCTTAAGAAATTCTCGATGATCAGCTGCCATGCCACTTTAGACCTCTGACAATTGGAGAGTATACAGGGTCAACTGCCCTCGAGGACCATCTACTCAAGTTCGATAACATAGTCACACTCCATAGTACACTAAGGGAGTCAGTGTCATGTGTTCCTCACCACACTATCCGGATCGGAGTAGAGGTGGATCAAGCGCTTGTCGATCGACTCTATCTGCAGATTTAAGGACATCTAAGAAGCTTTCCTCTAGCACTTTCCTAGCAGTCGCTGCTATCAAAAGATGAATGTGAACCTATTCTTACTCAAACAAGGGCCCAAGGAGGCGTTATAGGCATACATTAAGAGATTCAATCAAGTGACCATGGACATCCCATCAGCCACCCAAGAAATTTTGGTAAGTGTCTTTTCACAAGGACTTATAGATAAGAATATCTTTTGCTCACTTATTACTAAGCCTCCAAGAGATTTTGACCATATGCTCAGATGGGCTACAAAGTATATTAATGTGAAGGAGACCCAGTCAACTCAAAAAATGGAAGTTATTCCCGAGCTCGTGGTTGTCCCAAAACGCAGAGTGACTCACACCAATATGCCTCCAAAAGGGCCCCGAGTGGGTGTATCACAATAACATCAAGAGCTCAGAGCCCATGCGATCCAATATGTGGAGGCCGAGTGGACAAGATTCACCGAGTCTCAATAGTGGACCCTGCTATTCTGCTCTTACCACCGCTCAACAACTCACAACATGAAGGACTATTACCATTTCAAACCAAGGCCGTGCCAACCAATCCTCAAGGATATCATCAACAATCTCCTTCTCGAACCTGTCAACATCATCATAGTTCAAGGTCCAAGATCAAGACAATTTTGAGGCCAAGCGAAACTAGCAACAACCCCCGACAAAGAGACAACCAAAGGCCTTCCTAGATGTCAGCCGAGTGGCTAGCACGCCAATTAGCTCGGGAGGAAGAAAATAGTGGCAATGCCACTCGAGGCGACATCGGTATGATTATAGGAGGCCCGATCGACAGTGACTCCAATTGGGCTTGGAAGTCACATCCCAGAAATCAATTTGGGTCCCCAAGATTTGGAGGGAGTAGAGATCTCTCATGACGACGCCCTAATCATCAAAGTTGTGATCGTCAACTTAACATCCACCGGACCTTTATTGACACGGGCAGCTCAGTCAACATTATATTCAAGAAGGCATTTGATTAACTTCAGATAGACCGAAGCGACCTCCAACCCATGACAACTCCATTATATGGCTTTACGGGCAATGAAGTGTTGCCGATCGGCCAGGTTTGGTTGGCCATCTCTCTGGGGGAGGAGCCGGTCATGGGGACTCGCTGGACGAAATTCATCGTGGTGGACGTGTCTTCTACATATAACGTAATTCTCGGCTAACTGACGCTAAACAAGTTCTAAACCGTCATTTCTACATTTTGCCAGAAGATCAAGTTTCCTGTTGACCACTCAATTGGCGAAATCAAAGGCGATCAATTGGTGGTGTGTAGATGTTACGTGGAGGTGGTAAGAGCTAAGTTTTAAGCCATTCGGATGGCGTAGCACCTTGAAGTAAACAAAATTTGGGAGGCTCCCCCAACTCTAGTCTATAAAGAAAAAAAGAAGTACAAATTCATCCTAACCGACCGGATGCCACAACCTTTATCGCAACTGATCTGAGCCCTGAGAAGAAGTTCGAGTTGGTTTCCTTCTTGAAGCAGAATCATAATGTATTTGTATGGATGACCATGAGCTCTAGGGGATCTCCCTAGCGATAATGCAACATGAGTTGCACGTTAGGATAGACTCCCGACCGGTCAAGCAAAAGAAAAGAGACTTTAGGGTGAAGCATGTTAGAGTGTATACTAAAAGCCTAGCTTTTGTAAACATTTAGTTTTGAATAAAGAATCACATTGATCAAATGTCTATACTTATTTGTTAAATACAGTTGTTCATTTAATTTATATTGTAGATAACATAGTGTGTGGTGTCACACACAGAAGATAAT
>JBBMJZ010000019.1:4300552-4326556 GCA_037833815.1 Zingiber zerumbet | reverse complement strand
TTAATTTTTAGAAATTAAAATAACAAGGTTTTATTGTATTTTCTTACCCACAGTAATACAGTAAAATATTACACCAGATTATACACTAAAACCTCTAAATAAATAAGTATTTGTTTTATTAATTAGGTTGAATCAAACAATATTAAATTATGTTTTATTCTCGATAATTTTAATAATTACATAATTAAAATTATACGTGATAATTAAAATCAAACAAACCCTTAATGATTTCACCTTTTGTTATCTCAGATGGACAACTAACTTTTATTATTATAAAAATGAATAATTTAATTTTTCCTAGATATAGATAGAAATTTTCTAGACATAGATACAAACGAATATAGTTGTGGATCCAGACAAAAAAGGAAGAGGGTGCTCAAAAAAGGGAGCTGGTGCTTGTCTTCCTTCTCGCTGCCCCTCGGACTCAGCATACTGGTGGAATTTTTCGGGAGCAAGGGGGTGCTCAAGCACACCCCCGCTCCCCCTAAATCCGCCACTGAACGGATAAGCAAATCAATTTCCAATGAAGTGAATGGACAATATCATACTAAAGTGAATGGACAATATCATACTAAGATTATGTCTGTTCAGTCTCTTAATTTATCTTTATACAAATAATTATGAGGTCAGCTATGTTAAACATCCAGGGTCAATGTATAATCTTTTTATAGAAATGATGATAAATAAGCTCCTTAAATAACGAGGGTTCAAATCTCACAAAGGATACATTACACTTAAAAGTTCAAATTACTTGTGATTTGGGGCATCCACTAGGATATATTTGTGTTTTCTAATTTATCATGATAATTGGTAGTTGGTGATAATTTTTTTTTATAGTATTATACTCATCACTTCTAAAATTAATCAGATGATAAAAGTTGAATACTTAAATGATATATAAAAAATAAATAAATAGTCTAGATAAAATAAATATAATAAAAAATCTAATGTCCTTACATGTTCGGTCAATAATATCATTTCGATTGCCCTGGGATTACCATACAGTGTTTAGATCTCTACGTGTGGATCTTATAGAAATGGCATGGTCGAGACTCAATTTTCATGAATTTTATGAAAATTTTTCTCTAATTGATAGTGGGCTGTGAGTCTAAGAGAGCCAAGGACATGAATACCATTTTGGTTATTTTAAAGTTGTTTTTTAGGTACAACACTAAACAGAAATATGTTCCCTAATTTAATTTTAAGAATTAAGATAAAGAAAAGTATAATTGACGTACGACTTCAGCTGGACGTGTCTTTTCACAATAAGATTCTGAAAATAAAGGCCTGTTAATTTTTATCAAAATATTTTAAGTGTTTAATTAATTCATTAGAAAGAATTAAAATCACATCATTGACTTGATGCCGATGTGACCTCGGTTTTATCTCGATCAGGAGCATATGGCTGCAGTTCATTCTCATGTGAGGACAAAAGAAATTAATTATTCAAATATCAGTGTTGTAAATCCTCGCAAATATTCTAGAAATGTTTAAGGAAAATAAAGTAAAAAATATATTAATTGCACTACTTTTTTGTTTTTGTTTTGCACAAAAATCAAAAGGTTATCCTTCCATTTTTGTCCAATTTAAATGAAGATTAAATAAGATGAATTGAATAGAATTAAATGCTTTTGTCCTTATTATTATTTTAGTTTTTTCTTTCCTATATCTTCCCAACAAAATAAATATCAGACAATTCTGAAGTTTAATTTTTCAAGAGTATTTTTTCTTTAAATTGATAAATAAGACAAAGAAATTAAAAAGTGCTCTTTCTTGTTCATATCATCAAAATATTTTTTTAATTATTAAAAAATGTTTTGTTCATAATATTTTTTCTAGGCTAAAATAAACAAAAAAAAAACTTAATTTTAAAATAAAAATGGAATTAACTTTTTAATTTATTTTTGTTAAAATTATTTTATTGATTAGTTTTTACCCTAAAAAGGTTTTGGGAAAAAAAATGTAATGATGAATTTTTTTTTTAGTAAATCTAAGAGCATCTCCAATATTAGATTTGTGAGAGGTTTTTAAAATAAAAAAAGTTGAATAAAAAAACTTGGACTATTGTAAATATGATATTTGAGTTTTATAATTCAAGAACAGTAGTAAAAACTCAAAGCTACTCTTTTGTATTAAAATTGATGTATATGCATGGAGCCATGCAACTACATGCTATAAATTATATTATAAAAAAACTCACTTAGAGTTTTAACCATTGGGATGTGTCAATGAAATTTTATAATATTGATATGACATATTAAAATCATAAAAAAAAAATTCATTTAGAGATTTAATAATTGAAGATGCTCTTAGTATTCATGTTACTTATCTAATCTAAAAATTTTATCTTAAAATTTAGATAGAGTAATTAAATTTTTTTTATCAGTTATCTTATCTATTTTTTAAATTTTATATTTATAAATAATATTTTTTTAAAATTTAAGAAATAAATTTTATTCTCTAAATATTTTAAGGGAAGAGAAAAAAGTAGATAAACTTAATAAAAAAATGGATAATCTAAACTTTTTTATTTCCATAATTTCTTCTGCTTTGAAGTTTTGAAAATTTCCTATCATTTTTAGCAATTACCGTGTCAGCCGACATGTCCACGCCAGATTCCCTTGGTCACGTGCACTAGCCATGGCAGGGACGTGGATGCCATTATGATCCCAGCATCCGTTGCGCCACCTAAAGCTAATCGTCCTCTGCCTATTGGCGTTTCGAGATATAGTCTGTCCGAACCGAATCATCAAATCCCACGATCCCAGACTGTTGCCACTTCAAAGCTCGCGGATTCCGCTGCATTTAATTATCCGCAAATGCACCATGTGGGGCCCACTCACTTAATGGGCTTATCAATGTCTTAAAAGAAAAAAAAAACTTCATAAGAACCCAGCTTATCTGTCGTACTAATAAGCAGACTGTCTTATCAACTTGATAAGCAGATCGGATATCAACTTGTCTTTCCCTTGCCTTTAAATACGACCCTGCTGCGTAGACAGTGGATATAGATTGCTTATTTCTTCTTTTCCCCTTCTCTTTCTTGCCGGTTAAGGAGCGGGATTGCCTTCTAAATTATTGGTGGTCGTCGCTTTGCTCGGATCGATCGTTGTAGCCGCCTTCTCCCTATATCTTCTTCGACTCGGAGGTGAGCTCGGATCGTCGCCCGCTTCTTTCCGCTTTTTTTTGGCGTTAGAATCGTCGCGTGAAAGTCTCAGCTTCATTTCTTCTGCCCGCACAATTTCCCCTTTTCCTCTTTCCTTCTTGTACTCTTATTTGCTCTCCTTATCCTCAATTGGAAGTTTTTTGGAGTGCTTCCGCCGTTCTGCTGGAACCCTAGAAGTCCGGTGCTTCTCTCTGTTACCGGTCTTAGATCTTGTTTGCAGCTAATGAAGGGTTTTGGTGGTGTATGTTTGTTCCTTGGTCATTCTCGCTTCTCGTTCCACTTTTGACATGTTGAGATGCTTCACTCTGACTTCCATCTTCAATTGGACCGTCGGATTATCTCCAAAGATGGATCTTTTTTGTGTTTTATGGCGTGTTGTTGAGTAGATCTGATTGTTGTGTTTGATTTTTTTTTTATACGATTAGGGTTTGGAGGAAGAGGTTAGTGGAACGCGATGTCATCACTCAGTAGAGAGCTGGTGTTTCTGATCCTGCAGTTCCTCGACGAGGAGAAGTTTAAGGAAACAGTTCACAAGTTGGTTTCGTTTAAAAAAACTTCTGTTATTTGGTTGTTTGAGTAGCCTTTATGTGTGCCATTGTGTGACTTCTTTTCAATCTTTGTGCGGTTTTGGGTGCAGGCTTGAACAAGAGTCTGGCTTCTATTTCAATATGAAGTATTTTGAGGATGAGGTGCACAATGGGAATTGGGATAGTGTAGAGAAATATCTCTCTGGCTTCACTAAGGTTGATGATAATCGGTACTCCATGAAGATTTTCTTCGAAATACGGAAGCAGAAGTATCTCGAAGCATTGGACAAGTAGGCACCGATTTTTGTTCTCTTGATTTGATATCTGAGAAATTAATCTCCAAACTTATTTTTCCTTCGAAACTTATTTTTTCCATCTTAGACATGATCGGTCTAAGGCAGTTGAAATCCTTGTGAAAGATTTGAAGGTCTTTGCCTCATTTAATGAGGAGCTATTTAAGGAAATTACTCAGCTTCTAACGCTAGAGAACTTCAGGTATGAACTTTGAACCCTTTATATTCAACTAGTGTAAACTTTTACTAAGACTTTTTTGTTTTTGATGTGCTAAACATACTTTTCAGGGAAAATGAGCAACTTTCAAAGTATGGGGATACAAAATCAGCAAGGACGATCATGCTTGTTGAACTCAAGAAGCTAATTGAAGCAAATCCCCTCTTCCGAGATAAACTACAGTTCCCAAACCTAAAAAATTCTCGGTTACGCACCTTAATTAACCAGAGGTATGAATTCTCAATTTGGTCAATCTCAAAGTGCTTCATCTTCACGTTGATAAGTTTGTTATATCTATTAACAATTTAGAAAGTACTATTTACAATCTTAAAAGTACTATGATTAATTCTCTCTAAAGTATTGTAATCTTAACATGTTGATTCCAAGCAATTTGAGACTATACATAATTTTTTATGTTGACTTTTTCTGTCATTTTCTTTATTAATTGTAAAAAAGATTTCTTTGTGTTTCTCAATGAATGCCACTTGTCACTTCGAAATCAAAATGCTAAGCATGTTATACATCCTCCTATTTGTAAATTGAAGTTTTCTATTTTTTGGAGTTGGAAAAATTTCCACCTAATCGTGTGTTTATGTCATTTTCATCATTACTTGGGCGTAAGGCTGAGTATTCGGTTAAAACCAAACCAAATTAACTGAAACCAAATAAACTGAATTTTTCCAAATTAACCGAACCGACCAAATTTTCCAATAAAAATCAAACAAACCAAATTGATAAATTAACCGAATTTATGAGATATTTACCGATTAGTTAGGGATTTATAGGTCCACTTACGGAATTTACCGATTAGTTTTTTCTATTTTGGTTTATTTTGATTTTTTAAAATAAAACTGAAATTCCGAAATAACCGAACCAAATTTTTAAATTTGGTCGGTTTAGTCGGTTTGTTCGGTTTAACTGAACTTTGCTCACCCCTAGTATGCAAAAATCAATATAATAATGTTTGGTGTATGTGTGTACAAGAAAATGATTATATATGTTCCTTATGATTTATTTCTATGTTCATGTTTAAATAATTGAAAATATATTATGAATATGATAGTTATTTTAACTTTTAATCTCTTAGAAGCTTCTCCATTATCAAATACAGATTTATCAAAGAGTGACATGTTAGCTACTTGATGAGATATCTAGATAATAAATGTTGGTCTAGGTAGTGCACACTATGAAATCATGAACATGAGCTTGATATGGTGCATTTAACTATTTAAGAGAGTGTTTTTGGTTTCCAGTTGCCTGTTGTGTTGGTTTTAACTTTCAGCTCTGGAGTATCTATGTGTTGATGAGTATTTGATTCACTAATAATTTATGATTGACAGTTTAAACTGGCAGCATCAGCTGTGCAAAAATCCTAGGCCAAATCCAGATATAAAAACCCTTTTTGTTGATCATTCATGTGGGCAACCGAATGGTGCTCTTGCTCCATCACCAGTAAACAATCCACTGCTTGGAACCATGCCCAAAGCAGGAGGTTTTCCTCCATTGGGTGCTCATGGGGTAATTTTCCTATGTTTAATATAAGTGCTACTTGCTATGAGAATTAAGTTTTATTACTGACTTGTTTCTTTCCAGCCTTTTCAACCTGCTCCAGCACCTGTTCCTACACCTCTTGCGGGTTGGATGTCTAATCCTTCAGCTGTAACCCATCCGGCTGTCTCTGGTGGACCTATTGGTCTCAATGCACCTACAAATCCTGGTAGTGTGCTGCACTGTGATTGCTAGTGTCAGAAGATTAGTGGTGATAACTTAAGAAATGTTTTGTTCTTGAATGCAGTTGCAATTTTAAAACATCCAAGGACACCTCCAACTGCCAACCCTCCTATTGACTATGCATCTGCAGATTCTGACCATGTATCGAAAAGAACAAGGCCCCTTGGGATATCTGACGAGGTCTGCTCAATGTTTCTGTTCTTTGAAAATTTCTTTTTTGGTTCTGGACCTGTGATAGATTCTGTTGGTTGCTTGGTGATCCTTTCTCTAATTTTAAACTACATAATTCAGGTAAATCTGCCTGTCAATATACTGCCAGTTTCCTATCCTCAGAACCATAACCAGGCTACATTTTCGCTGGAGGACTTGCCAAAAACAGTTATGCGAACACTGAGCCAAGGATCAAACCCTATGAGCATGGATTTTCATCCAATCCAGCAAACTATTCTTCTCGGTATTTCTTTTCAGTAAATTACTGTTTCCATGCTTATTTTCTTTTGAGGCTTTAGCACTTAATGTTCATTGCCCTTTGATTTGGGTTTTTTTGGTTGGCATTTCATAGTCGGTACAAATGTTGGTGAGATTGCATTATGGGATGTCGGCACTAGGGAGAGATTAATTCTTAAAAACTTCAAGGTTTGGGAGCTTGGTACTTGCTCCATGACCCTGCAGGTCTAATTTCTCTTCATTGATGTTATGAATTGCTGTTTTGTTCTGTTTGTGATGTTCTTTTTAACATCTCTGTGCTTCCCAGGCTTCTTTGGTTAAGGATCCTGCTGTGTCAGTTAATCGCATCATATGGAGTCCTGATGGCGCCTTGTTTGGTAAGCTAATTTTGTACAGCAAAACAAATAAGACTTGATGATGCTTATTGTAATATCTCTAAATTATTGTGTAGGTGTTGCTTACTCAAGGCACATTGTTCAAATATATTCTTACCATGGTGGTGATGATATTAGACAGCACTTGGAGGTTTGAAGATCATTAGATGCATTTTCTAATTAATTGCTTGCTCCGTTTAACCTTATTTGTGACTTTTGATATTCAAATAACAGATTGATGCTCATGTTGGTGGTGTCAATGATATTGCATTTGCTCATCCCAATAAGCAGCTTGCTATAATCACCTGTGGAGATGACAAAACAATTAGGGTGGGTATAGAACTGTGAATTTGTGCAGTATTTGTTCTTTCTTTCTTGATGCTTTTATCTAAGTTTGTGGTACATTAGGTGTGGGATGCAACTAGTGGTACAAAACAGTACACCTTTGAAGGTCACGAGTCACCTGTTTACTCTGTTTGTCCACATCACAAAGAAAACATTCAGGTGGTTAAATTGCTTAGGCTTTAACTTTCTCTCAAATTGATCTTAACTCTGGAATTACTTATCATCATAGCTTTTTTCCTTGTTGAATTTTCAAGGATTGTTAACCTTTTGCTTCTTTTACTTGCAGTTCATTTTTTCAACAGCATTGGATGGAAAAATAAAGGCATGGTTGTATGACAATTTGGGATCCAGGGTGGATTATGATGCTCCAGGACACTGGTGCACTACAATGTCTTATAGTGCAGATGGTTCAAGGTACATTTCCAAGTTTCATGGGCCTTTTGGGACAAGCTAACATGTATTGGTTCTATCTACCTCACCATTTAGGCATTTCCTCATTTTTTAGGCTCTTTTCATGTGGGACAAGTAAAGAAGGGGAGACATTCATTGTTGAGTGGAATGAAAGTGAAGGAGCCGTGAAGAGGACCTACCAAGGTTTCCGGAAACGTTCTTTGGGAGTTGTGCAATTTGATACTACTAGAAACCGGTTTCTAGCTGCTGGTGACGAATTTCTTATCAAATTCTGGGATATGGATAATATCAATCTTCTAACTACCGTTGATGCTGATGGTGGCCTACCAGTAATCTCTGTTCTTTTTTTGGCTTCTTATGATGAACTCTTATAAAAGAAGTCTTATGCATCAACTTTCAACTTAGGCAAGTCCAAGGATGAGATTCAACAAGGAAGGAACACTATTGGCTGTTTCCACTCATGATAATGGAATTAAAATTTTGGCAAATGGTGATGGAATCCGCCTTTTGCGCACACTTGAAAACCGCTCCTTTGATGCTTCTAGGGCTGTTTCGGAGACTGCAACTAAGGTACCTTTACGTGAATTAGGGCTAACTACTTGCCTTATTGCATAAAACGAGATGAATTAGTTGATGTTTTTGTTTCCTGATATAGCCTATTGTAAGCCCATTGTCTGCTGCTGCTGTTGCAACTACTTCTGGAATAACTGATAGAACTGCCCCACCAATGGCATTAGCTGGAATGGTCTCTGAATTTTGGTTTTCATTCTAAACTATAGTATAATTTGTTTTCATCTTGTCCAATTTTTAAATTCCTGTTCTAACATTGTTTCGAAATTGATAGAATGGTGATGTCAGAAACATGGTTGATGTCAAACCAAGAATTGCTGATGAATCAATGGAAAAATCAAAGATCTGGAAGCTTACTGAAGTCAATGAACCAGCTCAATGCCGATCTTTAAGGCTCCCTGATAGTCTTAGGACAAGCAAGGTTAGATCTCTATAGTTTACAATTTCATGTGTAACATTGTATAGTGATTGTGTTGTATATCGAATGTGTATTTAGGCGAATATTATAAAAAACAAGAAAATACTGTTCGATACTTCGATATGATAATATATCAATACAAATGAATAGTTTGACATTCTTGTAGTTATAATATATTGAAAATTGCACCAATGTGAAAGATGCGTATGACGTTTGTACTTAAACTTTGTTTTCTTCTTTTCATTTGTTATATTTTTCTAACAAGTATCTGATTGGACATGGGGTCAACATCATGAATCTTTTCTTGGGATCAAACAAGTAAATTTTATGTTCAATAATCCTGGATTTGTCTGCTGTTAGGTGGAGTTCCATGTGTGGAAAACTTTTTCTTGTGGATCTATTATATAATCACCAAATATTGTCAAAATACTTTGGTTTCTTTGTAGAACTGAAAACTAGTAAGTCAGCAAACTATGTCCATATCTCCTATTTGCGTCTGCTTGAGAAATATGTCCAGAAGAGAGTCTGGACATTTTTGAATTATGTCACAATCAATTATATTTTCTGTTTCTTTTCTCTGATTTGAAGGAAAAGTGTTTTAGTATATATGTGCGCAATTTGTTTACATTTCATGTGCTTAGTGAAATAGTTGCTCAGTCGAAGTTGTATATTAAAAGAGATAATCTGGTAGGCTAATGAAGCTAATGTTGTTTCTATTTCTCATCTATTCTGACTGCTCTAATAAACCTGTTAGGTCAAATTTCAATCTTCACTGAAGATTTAAGTGATTGGATACTAGGGAAGAAAGAACATTATTGAAAGTCCTTACTAGAACTTTATATTACAGATTTCAAGACTAATTTACACCAATTCTGGGGTTGCCATTTTGGCTTTAGCTTCAAATGCAATTCACCTTCTCTGGAAGTGGCCTCGTAATGAACGTCATTCAAGTGGAAAGGTGGAGATATGATAAATACTTCAACAAAGTACCATCTTTTCTATGTCACTATAAAAATTCGTTCTCAGTTTGCTAATTATATGCTATTGTAGGCAACAACAGGTGTTGCTCCTCAGTTGTGGCAGCCACCAAGTGGCATATTGATGACTAATGAAATAACTGATACAAATCCCGAAGAAGCAGTCCACTGCTTTGCACTTTCAAAGAATGATTCTTATGTTATGTCAGCATCAGGAGGGAAGATATCCCTATTCAACATGATGACATTTAAGGTTAGCCGTATATCATATAACAAAACACAGGTCATGTTATATTCTGGATTTGACAAATTTGTACTTCATGGCAGACTATGACAACTTTCATGGCACCTCCACCTGCAGCTACTTTTCTTGCATTTCATCCACAAGACAATAATATAATTGCTATAGGAATGGAAGATTCCACTATTCAGATCTATAATGTCCGAGTTGATGAGGTACTTTCCTATGGCAGCAGCATGTGGTAGTTATGTAATGAATTTTATAACCCACAGAATTATTCTTATGCAGGTCAAGAGCAAAATTAGGGGCCACTCTAAGAGAATTACAGGTCTTGCCTTTTCAAGTGTTCTGAATGTGTTGGTGTCATCTGGAGCTGATGCGCAGGTTTTTCACTGTTCTTGTCTTACTATAAATAAATAATAATACATACTGCGTACAATTTGGTAATTCTGAACTTGTGTTTGATAGGGTTTTAGTACAGCGCTAAGGATCTGGCATGCCATAGGTTTTCTCATCTTCAAATGTAAATGTTCCTTTTTTCCTTGCAGCTTTGTGTGTTTGGAACTGATGGGTGGGAAAAACAGAGAAGCAGACTTCTGCAAATTCCTTCTGGGCGTACATCAGCAGCAATCTCAGACACGCGTGTTCAGTTCCATCAGGATCAGATACACTTCCTAGCCGTGCATGAGACCCATATTGCTTTATATGAAACTACTAAATTAGAAAGTGTGAAGCAGGTATTTGCATTACATTGTGAATGCTGCAACCTTATAGGTCATGATATATTCAATAACAGTGAACCTTTCTCTTTCAGTGGTCTCCTCGTGAAGGTTCTGCACCCATTTCACATGCGACATTCTCTTGCGATAGTCAGTTGATATATGCTAGTTTCTTAGATGCCACAATATGTATATTCAATGCCACCAATCTCACTCTACGATGTCGTATCCTTCCAGCTGCTTATCTGGTTGGAAATTCCAGGTATGTTAAAGAATCTATGCATGTTTTCTACTGTTCAATCTCTCATCAGCAATTTGCACAATGGATGCAAGGCTAGACATGAACCTTTGTGATAACCATTATCAAGCAGTAACTGAATGTGAACTTGCAGTTGTTCCTGTAGTTCTTCAGCATCATATAAAAATATGCTAGTTATGTAAATAACCACATTGTAGGAGATCAAATATTTGCTTTCTCAATGCCTTCCACTGTAGTCTGCCACATATGATTGTTGTTCAATACTTAAGACTGAAGTGTCCTGCTTGAGATTTAATGGAGGATTCATGTTTTTGTTTTTTAATTTCTTTTTGACAGCTCAACTGTATATCCACTAGTGGTTGCTGCCCATCCATCAGAACCAAATCAATTTGCCTTGGGCATGACAGATGGTGGAGTATATGTATTAGAGCCACTAGAATCAGAAGGGAAATGGGGTGTCAATCCACCTGCTGAGAATGGATCAGCAAGTAGTATGTCCATCACACCCCCTTCTGGAACCTCTAATTCAGATCAACCACAGAGGTGATGGATTCTATTAGAAGCACAAAATTTAACCCTTCCTCTAACAGAGGTATGCAGCAGTATCTAAGATGATCCCTACTTTAGTGTGTCTGCCCCTTGATTACATAACACTAACTTCTATTTTCCCTTTTTCATCCGCAGTGGTCTAGTCCTAAAAAGGAGTATTAGGGGTAGGTCCTACGAGCAGCAGAGGGATTTCTGCAGTAGCTTTTCCTTGTCTGTTGTCTTTACTTGTACGTTGCAAAAGAAAGATTCAATGGCAGAATTGATTATGTTGTTTATGTAATGTAAAGGTTGTTTATGATATGGATCAGAACCCAGAAATCTGATGTATGTTTGAATTGCAATCTCTCCCAGGTAGCTATTTGACTGACTTCAAAGTTTATGCTCCGTTGTTGATCTAAATTTATCATCTTGTTCAGGGAGAGTATTGGTGGTGTTCTACTTATTGTACCTTGGGATCCGACATGGAGTTCATGCAAAACATGCGCAAGTATAACAAATTGTTGACTGGTTTGATTTCTCAGACAAATTGATACAATATGCACATAATGTAATCTTTTTTTCTTTCAATTCTCATCTTTCTTTCGGGTTGCTTCTTGTTAAATTAGCTTGATCATTCTCAGGAGCAAGCCATTAGGCCACTGTTAAAATAATTGATATTCTTTTAGTTTTAACTTGTTGGGTTCCATGCCTTGAAGAAATTGATTTGAAAATTGCATTAGAATATCACAGTTGACTACTCTTGATGTAGATTTGAAGTTATATGAGATTCATAAACCAAAGTTGATATTATCAAATCATTATCAATTGAGTTAAAAGGAAAAGGTAACACAAATTTGTTGCTGATCAATCAAAGAAAATTACTTTATAAACCTTCATTACTAGCTGATAGTGAAAAAGAAATATTCTGCAGTAATAGTGATTAGATTCTGCATCAAAAACACTTTAATATTAGCCAAATCATCATAACTTTTTAAAACATTTTAAATGTTGAAATATGAAACATTTTCTCTAGAATTTCTCAACATTAGTTATTGTGACGCACTCCACTTCATTCAAATCAAAAGTACGAAAGAAGTTTTGCAGTTTCTTGTTGCATTTTTGAAAACATGAAGTTATTCTTCAATCATACAAGAATGCAATATGATGCAGTATGAAGCCAGATGTACTTGCCCATGAACAATATGAAAATAATTATCGTAAAAGTAAATTCATAATTATAATTGTGGTGTATTGTGAAGAAACACTTGAGAACATCTTGACAAAGCTAGATCTTATGTTTTATGATTCAGTCTGAAAACTATAGAGATAGTAGGTTGGGCACGGTAGACTGGTGGTTGACTGATAGAAGACCTTTTACTCTATAGAAAAATTCTTTCTGCTTATGTGCATACAAAGACAAGCCAACAAAATGTCAACGCCTAGAAATTAGGGTGAGTCTCTCGCGAAGGTCCTCCGATGCAGTCAGTGCAAATCCGGACGGGTGGATGAAGAACAGTAAGACGTGCACGCGAGGGTAAAGTTGCAGATGTTCAAAGAACGTACCTCCACCACGAAGAGAACTCCCCTTTTATATACCACATTTCAGAATCTTTGCAATCATGAGGTGACAAAATGTATCAGAGTTTGTTGGGCAATGCATAATAATTTTCCGAGGAATCTTCCTTTTATCCGCAAGTATATTTCTTTTGTCATTTATAGCTTTTGTTATTGTTGAGGTTAATGAAAGAATATGTTGTTATACATGGTCGACTGACGGGAGATAACATGGTCCCTGAAGAAGGTTCTAGAAGAATATTCTCTGACATAGTTTGTTATTCTGACAGACTGCTAGGATGTTACCTCCTAAGTATATCTTGGCCGGTCTTTAAGCATGCCGCCTTGTCAGGATGTTATCTGCTGAGTATATCTGGGTTAGTTTTTAAACTGGTCGTTATATTCTACACATATTTGTCTCGACATTAAGCCGCTTGGTTATATTCTACGCATATATATCTCGACATTAATTTGGAGGATAATGTAGTGCTTTGGTTATGTTGGAGGTCCGTCTGAGAAATAGTATGATACCTCATGCTTCTTGGAAGTTTTTCCGATAAGTTATGCCTTGTTAGAAATACGTCCAAGTAATATGAGGCCAAATGCTATAAGCATGGTCGTCCTTTTATTCGACCGGGCTTATAATAGGCTGCCCTAGGAAATGAAGCTATGCTCTGAGTGATTTGATCAATATGTTAAGTTGGGTTGCGTCATGCCTGGTCAACCTTCTATACGGCCGGGGCATATGAACTTGTCTGATTTCATAACCGAACGGATACACAGACATACTGTCATATGGAAACCCCTTATAGTGGCTAGCAATCAGAGTCGCCCGGGTGTATACAGAGAGACTCGTACTCTTTACAGAGTACGTAGTTTAGCCTTCCCTTTGACCATACCTACAGTTGAGCTATTGTGGAGTAAGTCGGTCATTCCAATCGGCATATAAGGCTGACCATCCTTAATCTTGGTTGGTCTTAAGAGACCACCGTCCTTAAGGCACTATAGGAGCCAGTCGTCTTAAGGATCGACTGCCTCTCCCCAGCTGACTTATAACTCAATCGGATTAGATCTAAAAACCTTAGCACTAGGAGACCAATTAAAGTCAAGTAAAGGGATGTTCTCCTTTCACCGCTACATTATCTTGACACTAGCGGCCACATCATTCCTTAATCCACATATCATAACCTATATCAGTAGAAATTATACTCTCTAGTTACATAAATCCAGATATCATAACCCATATAAGTAGCAATTATACTCTCTAGTTGACTGTAAATATCGATCATTAATTATGCACCCGAGTTATTTGAACATGCCAATGATGGCAAAATTGACATAATCATTCCCTGGGAACTTCATCCATAATCTACCAGCAAATTTGCTAGCGTAGCCACAGACAGATCTCGTCATGCTTCTCTAAGCACAAATTTTCTCATTCAACCGTAACAAGAAAATTGTGCATAATCATGAGCTTCAGCAATGAACTCAAACATCAACATCGTGATTCTCAACCTAGAAGAATCACACTGCAAGCATGCATCGACCACTGACTCAGCACGGCCAAGGGCTTTTTGTACATTAAACATCCTCATACTGCAAAAAAAAAAACCTGCGTAGGTATACTACCGTGTTAGTGTTTTTTCATAAGATCCAGCGAAAAACCTAAGATAACAAAGTGGCGGACTCAAAACATTAAATCGTCTGGAAGAACAAGAGAAGGCAAGCATCTGCAAAGAGGCAGAGGTAGAGGAACACAAACTTAATAAGAAAACCTGAAATCCAACATTAATTCTACTGACACAGTTAAGTTAACAATAGCATGGTTAATGATCTTGAAACCCAAATTCAAACACAGTTGTAAACAAAAAGCCAAGCAAACTCCACTATAACTGTTTGTCACAACCAAAATGTCTCCAGTCAAATCTGTCCCAGCCCATCACCTCATGAAAGGATACCATCATTGAGCGATAGTGCAGCCAGCTGATCCGCTGGCGCATTGCCCTGCTGCTGTGTGACGCTCCTCAGAACTTCCATTGCCTCTGCGACTTTAGCCCTCAGAGCATCTGGAGATTCCAGTAGGTGCAGCACCTCAGTTTGGTCCATCTCCAGTAGCATACCGGTAACTTTGGCTGCGTGATCATGTTCAATGCTCTCCACAAGTGGATACAAGTTCTCACCGAGCATCTGTATATGACCAATAAATAACAGTAGAATATTCTTTCATGGAACTTAACTAAATCACAGAAGAACACAACTGAGTTTGGAAGTTCCACCAGACTGAAACAGTAGTAAATATTAGCATAAAAGCCACATTGTAAGCTCCAAAATGTACTATGTCAGAGTAGATTTGTCATGAATTGAAAAGACTTACCATCCTTTGATGCTCAGGAGCAGCATTTGCAAGAGCAGAAGCCAATGTTCCAATGGGAGCAGGTTGCGACATGCCAACATCTCGCATAGGCAAACCTCCCATGTCATAAGGTGAGAGCATGCCGCCAACAACACCAGGCATAGGAACATCAGGCATGTTGCGACCTGTTGGATAACGTTGAACTCGTCCCCTCGGAAGCATCTGGTAGATCAACATTGAAGCCAAAAGATTTTAATGCAAAGCATAAAAAATGCTGTAGTGCACATATCAGTAAAGAAACTAATTTCATTGCTTGCATTACTTCCCACAATAATATGATCAGTGAACTCTATTTTACATTACTTAATGAACAAAAAATTTCAAGTTGTCACAAAACTTGGAATTTCAATTCCTGAAGCCTTTAGAATATTTACTGACCTGTTGCTGCATTAAGGGTATTGGCTGCTGAGTTTGTTGCACTGGTCCTGCTCCAGTACGTCTGCTACCAGGACGGTGCACCTGCTGACCATGTTGGACAAGGGGCACAAAGAAATTGGGCATATGTGCTCCTGCAGGCCGCAATCCAGGTATAAGTTGTTGCTGGAATCCAAATCCAGGCTGTAAACAAAACCATCATGTTAATATTTATAGTAATAAGATGAAATATCCCATACTAAAATTATTTGTAACAAACATCATTCGGTGACAGGGCTTGAAAAGGATAGGGATAAAACAGCACTTGGAAAATTTGAAGGAACAAAATGCAAATGCGAGACAACAATATGATTAGAGTGTCACTTTCATAACAGTACATCACTGCAACTACAAATAAAAATAAGGCACAATTACCAAAGTGTTCCCATGGGTTTCATTGTTCCCTAGCAAATGCCCCGCACTTGGTTTTTGCCTAAAAGGCGCTCCATCCACATCTGAAAAGCACAAATGTCCTCTAAACCACCCTAAACATGTCAGCTGTATGCCAAACAAAAATCTGACAAGCCGTTCACCAAGCCCCATCAATAACTACTATTCTAGAAAACCCTTGCAGATCTAACTGCCAACAGATGAGACTCTCTCAGGCCCACAATGAGTTTAAATTGGGCCAATCTACAAGAGAACCACCTTGAAAGTATAAAATTTGTAAGATTTTAGTGTCAAATATTTTAGAATTTAGAATTTTAGTCCATCAAAAATGAATTTTCAAAAATGATCACTCTATTATCCTGTTATTTTCTTTGAAGCATCTAAAGTAAAAATGATATCTTTGTTATGTTTTCAGGAGCCTTTGGAGTGATTATATTCTCTAATTTTTATTGTTTGAATCTAAAAGGCCATCTATCTTAGCAATAAGTTAGTCACATTTCAAAAAAGATTTCTATTATGTTCTATAAAGACTTTGAAATCATTCTGTACTCTTACTTTAATTATTTGAGTCTTTGAAGGTCATCTACCAATGTTGGCAAACACTAATTGATAACCTAAATTCCTATTTTTCAAAAATGAATCATAATTATGTTCCCTAAAGCCTTTAAAATCATTTTATGATCTCATATTTCTCATCTGAGTCCTGAATGACTACAATGGATCTTTCCCAGGACTCCGCATGGCGGGAGCTTCATGCACGGGGCTGTCCTTTTTTATATATTTCTCATCTGAAAAGCCATCTAGCAATTTTAACCAAAACAAATGTATTCCGGTCAAATTTCAAATCCCTTTGTTGTATTGCCTGAAACCCACGGAGTTATTCTATATGCTCATTTATGTTATTTGAACTTGGATAAATCTAAAGAAGTTGAATTTTTAAAAAATGAACAATTTATTATTTCATAAGAGCCTTCAAAATCATTCTATGCTCTCATTTCTGTTGTTCTATTGTTTAAGTCCTAGAAGATCATCTAACATTTTTAGTCAAATTTGTTATATTGACCTAAACTAACTCATTTTAAAAAATAAGCCCTTTATTGTATTCCCTGACATTCTATGCTTTAATTTTTGTTGTTTAACCCTAGATGAATCTGAACTAGCCAAATCACGTTTAAAAAATAATACCTCCATTGTGTTCCTAGAAGGCTCGAGTTATTCTATGCACTAATTTTTGTTGTTTGTGTCCTCTAAGATAATCTAACAGTTTGTACAAAATCTGTTAGATAAACCTAAACTGCATGATTAAAAAAAAACTTTGTTGTGTTCTCTAAGCCTCTGCAGTCATTTTATACTTTCATTTTTGTCATTTGATTTCTAAAGACTTTAGAATCATTTCATAACACATTCATGTTGTTTAAGTCTTATAAAGTTATCTAACAAGTTTGCATGTTGGTCAATCTCCAAAAATGATCCTTTGTTGTGTTCTCAGGAGCCTTTGAGGAACTCAACTGAAAAAGATCAATTTTCAAATTTGAGATGTCTAGCCAATCTAGCAATTTGGTCGAAACTACTACTAGATGATCTTGTGGTACTCAAACAGTATAAACGAGAAGTTAGAAAATAAAGTAACAACAAAGAGTTCGTTTGTGAAATTTGACAAATTTGGTCAAACTACTAGATGGAGCTAATAACTCATACAAAAAAAAGGCACAATGGGAATTGGAAAGTACACGGGACACAACTATTAGCTTATTTCGGAACAAATTTAGATTCATACAGTAATTTTGTTCAACACTGCTACATGATGGTCTTCTATTGCTCTAATACCAGATGAGAGCACAATATCAATTCAATTACTCTATCAAATTATATATATTAAGGTCATCAACAAAGGGAGACATTGAAAATGACATTTAAACAAAAGAAAAACATGTTTCTAAATAAATGACAACAAACATGAATACATAATATAAAAAAATGAAATCACAAATACATGGAGAAAAATAATAGTGTTGATAGGAGAAAAAAGGAGAGAAATCCACCGATGGCTAGGAGATAAAAAAAGCTAGGATTTGTGAAAAGAAATATTATTTTGAGGGGATTACATGGCTACAACAATATTAAGCAAACGAACATGCTAATGCAGGCAAGTTTAGGAAACTAGTGAATTTAGATTGGTTTAAAGGGAACTTAGGGCTTTTCACATGTGGGTGGTGCATACTTGAGGGGCACAACCTTGTAAAAATAGTCTATGCAGGGCGGCACAACATTTTATTTCTTGATCTTGAGCATTACCACATATAATATCATAATAGATAACGATGATATTTATCACAAATAAGTAGTGTTATGTTATGCAACTGTGCATAACAAACAGATGTATCTAATTCTTGAATATAATTGATATGGAAGAACAAAAAGCAAGTGAAAAAAATTTGAATTACATAACAGTAGATATACCTGTGGTGGCATAAGGGCAGGAGGTGCTTGACCGTAAAATATTTGCTGCCCAAGACCAGGAGCACCAGGAGGGTACATGGGGACACGCTGACCAACAGTAGGAGTCATTGCTACAGGTCGTATTTGTGAAAACTGTGCCTGCAAATTAGGTGACATGAAAAGCATGGAACACTATTAGGATGAATACCAAACTCAGAGAACATAATATGCGTTATAAAATAAAAAAAGCAAAAATTGCTTAATGCATAACTGAAAATATAAAATAAAGATTTCCTCCAACTAGTATTTGGTTTCTAATAAGGAATATACGAAAATTCACATAATTTTCTAGTATTGTCAATTCTAATGGTTTTAGTTATAATCCTCACAAAAAACCTAAGAGAATTTATGAGGATAAAAGGATCATAAGAATAATATGAAGCTAAGTCAAGGACCATGGTAGATTAGAATCTATGACACCATGTTCAGACATTTGTCAAAGACTGCAGCAGAAGTAGATGCCTTCACAAACTTGTTTATTACCATTGACAAGAATTCATAGAGTTCATAATACCTGCAGCCTAGCTCTTCTGTCTTCTTTACGCTGTGCAAGTGCAACATAGAGTGGCTTCCCGCAAACCATCTTTCCATTCATATCTGCAAGCTGTATAAAAAAAACAAAGCAACCAAATGTTATAACTACCATTCATATTTGTTAGGTACTGAGAGATAGAGAACATGGGAGACATAAAGATCTTACTGCATGAGATGCTTCTTCTGGAGTTGAGAAAGCCACAAATCCAGAACCTTTACTTGCACCATTTGGTTCCCGCATAACCTATGATTCAATGATATATCAAATATAACAATCAGAAGGTCCTAACACATTTATAGACACACAAATTTCCCAATAGAGATAGCACATAATACCTTGCAAGAAGTAATTGTACCAAAACCAGAAAACAAATCTCTCAGCTTATCATCTCCAATACTATCATCCAAGTTCTTTAGATATAAGTTGAGCCCTTGGTATTTGTCTACTGTTTCTTTTGCACTCTGGTCAAATTTTTCCTTTAGTTCTATTTCCCTTTCATATTTCTTCAGTGCCTTTCCAACATACCACTCTTTTTCATCAAATTTCTGTCCATTGAGTTCTTGAACCGCTTGAGCAGCAGCATCTGAATCCTCAAAATTTACAAAGCCAAAGCACCTTGATTTTTCCTCCCCATCCGTCATAACAACAGCACTAGTAATTTTCCCATACTTGCCAAAGATAGTTTCGAGATCTTCCTTTGTAGTTGACTCAGAGAGGTTTTTGACATAGACATTAGAAAATTTTGTCTTATCCAAAAGGTTTTCCCTTTCATGCTTCCGGAGGAATGGTCCAACAAAAACTAGTTTATCATTAACTAACATGCCATTTAACTTACTAATTGCAGTCTGCGCTGATTCTTCTTGATCAAATTGTACAAAACCATATCCTTTTGACTGACCAGATGCATCTGTAGCAACCTTGCATGAAAGAATATTTCCGAATGTCGAAAAGATTTCATGTAGGGCTTTGTTGTTTATTGTTTTATCTAGATTCTGATAAGTAAAAAAGAACATGTTAAAGATGTGCCAAAATGTGTAAATATATGGGAAAGCAAAAAAAACAAAACAAATTGTACACAATAATGTTAAAAAAAAAACAGAAAATGGCACATTACTTTTATGAATATATTTGCTGCCCCACTTCGGCGGATGCTAGGGTCACGATTCGAATACATAATGCGAATAGGCTTATTGTTAAGAAGGGCAAAGTTCAGCACGTTCATCGCCGTTGTAGCTATCAATCAAAACAAGAATCATATCAAACAGATTTACACTTGCGTTGAAATTTTGTGTATCAACTTAGGTAAAAAAGAAAGATAATGTGTTAAAACATCTGAACTTTTCCAAGTCATAAATGAAAAATTCAGTTATCATTCAAACAAATATCACAATAGATGAAATCCTTTTAAAAAATAATAATAATAATAAAATTGACCAAACAAAGGCAAACACATCATTGTAAAATTTGCATTTGAGGATTCAGGCTTCTTAGAAGCTAACATGTAAAAAAATCCCAATAACTACAAATATCAATCTTTAAAGCAAATTCAGGAAAAATTCAAGAAAATCAGTAGCAGAAAGTGTACAATTAGTACGAGTTATCATCTTTTTTTAAAACAACCCACTATAAAGATACTAAAACAAAAAATCTGTAGAAGTTTGCAACTTGTTAAGAAGTGCAAATAATATCTTTGTTTATAACAAGTGCACATCCCAGAGTGGAATAAAATACTCCAGAGTGCACATTCCAAATTTTAATCAAGGGTCTAAATTCAACTACACTGCCACTAGTTCAGATAGTAGGAACTTATCCAATGATGGTCTAATATCAATACCAATGTTTACCAATCTATCTGTTAATAATAAAACAGAACATGAAGCCTGCTTCTCCTTCCGTTTTACAAAAGTTTTGAAATTATACATGGCAATGTATCTATTCCTTTTTTCATCCCAGATTTCCAGCCTTATCAGTGAAGAACACTCCATGCTCACAGCTTTAATTGGATAAAAACATCTGTATTGCTTTAATTCTCTCTTTCCATGTTCCTTTCAATTCCTCAGCTGAACTTCATCTTGCTCCTCTTGCTATTTATCTTCTTCCTCACAATCTCAGATGTCGATCCCCACTCCACTCCGGTGAAGCCACTGGCCAGCTCCCTCTGCCTTCGAATTTACCTCACTCAAGTACTCTGCTTCAGAACAAGCAACGGGCCCAAGGAACACAGCTTGCTGACAGAGACAAAGATGCAGAGGATGCTATTGTCCTACATCCCATGCAACACTCCATCAGATTGAACATTTACTGTCTGGTGTGTGGTGATATCCTCCCCAAACCCCCAACTACACAATCTCTACCACCCACAGAACACTCTCTCTCCATGTTCCACCATGCCAACCCAGGCTACAGCATCATCAGAACATCAGCTAGTCAGTGTGGAGCTCCACTGTGATTAATCCATCCTCAAGATCCAGTCATTGCTGGATCCCCACTGACTTGAGGACTGCTATAAACCAGTCTGAAGAAGGGTCACCTAGGAGATAGAAGGTGACCATGAATGATGCTCCAAGTGCAAAGGAGAATGAGCTCCATTGAAAAGATCAAGAGAAAGAGATCCCTTTTCTCCAATTCCTTTCACGCACCGGTAAATTCTTCTATTGAGGAGAAGCCCCAAAATCCACAGAAGATCAAGCAAAAGAGGTGCTGTATGTAATCAATGGCAGTTTGAAGAAGAAAAACAACCTTGAGAAGCAAAAGTAGTGTTGCATCCACAGACAAAAAGTTGACATGGCACAGGGAGGAGTTGGAGACCAATCAAGTTTGCACATTGAGATATGGGAAAATGAAGACAGCCTGCTTAAAGGATTGGCGCTGGCCCAGAAGGCTTCGTGGACAACTACCAGGAACAGAGAACAATTGTTGATTGCATGTTTCATTGCGGTGATTATTTAATCCATTTAGCTACCAGGAACAGATGTGATATAAAAATTTAATTTTTTCTTGTAAATATTTGATTTTCAGGTATGTTTTCCATTTAGCTTTCTGTATACTCAAAGAGAAAGTGATAATGAGATGATTATCATTGTTCCTAATGACAGAGAAGGCACCACTTTTGATGAGCAAACACAAGGAAAAAACAATGTGACAAAAAAGAATTGTATAATGAAGCAACTGCTAAGTTCCCAATTATCACAAAAAACAAAATACATTAGATTAATATATAAATAGATTTTTCTGCTATTAGAAGCAATTGAATTATATTTATTCTATTCTCTTATAACAGGACAAGTAATTAATTGCTCATACTTAATATTCTTAAATTTGTAAATATATTTTGGGTCAGAAGATGGTGGGAAATAATTCTGAGTTATTGATAATTTTGTAGTGATCGATTGAAAGAATTGTGCTTGTTGTTTACTGATGAAATAGTTCTTCTCTCCCGCGCGCCATGCAGATATTATACTAGTTACCAGATATTACAAGGTTAAACTAAGTGTACAATTTGATGCAAGGTATTTAACATGCACAGCACTAAAATTTATGCAATTGTTCGTGTTCAATTAGGTAAAATCCAATTATGGTTGATATGGTTCCAATTAGAATCTAAAATCAAGGTTGTTAACATTGTGCAACTATTTGGGTAGTTGTTAGCCATCATTTTGGTGTCTATTTATAAGAACAAAGATGGTATACAACATTATCTAAAATATAGAGGCGTTAAGTTAATGAATCATACCATCAAACTTTTGGATACCACAGCCAAGGAGTTTGGATATATCTAAGAATTCTTTATCTACCTTATTGCTTTTCCATAATCATAGGATTACACCAAATGGTAAGAGTTAATCATCCAACAATACACCTGGTAACCATAGCTAGAAAGTTTGTTAGAATACATGTTCATACTGGCACACATCATAGTTCATGGATTTCTAAACCCAGCTGGCCCTTTTACAAGGATTTGACAGTGCCCATGTGCTCCATTGTCAAATTTCTTCAGATATTATGTGTAAACTTGAAGAAATCGAGAATCCGTGAGATTAAAAAGACAGCAGTAACAGCTATCCAAATAGAATGAGGAACCGGGCTGTAAAATTGACCTATCAGTGTTGTTGTATAGGTCAGCTACTTTACAGACATAGAGATAATAAAATTCTTCAGCATAAATAGTGTAGAAGCATATCTCCCATACAAAAATGGGTCAACATTTTTTTCTTCATTTACATTACCTACCATAGTAATTTT
Organism: Zingiber zerumbet; assembly: GCA_037833815.1. Lineage (NCBI taxonomy): Eukaryota > Viridiplantae > Streptophyta > Magnoliopsida > Zingiberales > Zingiberaceae > Zingiber > Zingiber zerumbet. Next base: position 4,303,286 of record JBBMJZ010000019.1, on the reverse strand, counting down.
AAATTTTCAGTAATTAGTCGTCATTCATATCCCTTTCTGTTGTCATTTCATGTAGAGCGACAGTCAGAAGAGCCAAAGGTACAAGTAACCTTGTCTCAGTTGGAATCTATGCTACAATTCAACACAAACGAAACATACACAGAATAGAGAAAATGGCATGACAAATAATAACATTAGTAACAGAACTAAGAAGAATGGACATTATATTGAATATATCACAAAAGCGCATCAAGTACTCCTTAAACAAATAACTAAGAAAAGCAATTATCTGAAACACGAGCAAAAAGACAATTAGACTCACCATCAGCAGGGTTGCTGTAGTTAACATAAGCATAGCCAAGCGATCGGCGAGTATCCACATCGCGGCACACCCGAACTGACACCACAGGACCGATCTGGCTGAACATATCGAACACCTGCGCGTCCGACACGTTCGCCTGTAGGTCCCCCACGTACAGAGAAGTCGTCGGGAACTGATTCCCCCCGCCGGCGCCGCCGGTACTGACAGTCCCATTTGGCGGTTGCTGTTGCTGCTGCATCGTAGCCTGCGCCATCGCTCACGCCAAAATGCGACCTTTTTCACCTTTTTCTCTTCCTGATCACAGACAACCGATATAAATAGATAGATAACAACAATCAAACCTTCCTCTTTAATTTTTTTGTTAGCTCTTTTCGTGGATAGGTAACGTAACAGGGACCAAGGTACCGAAAGAGAACTCTGCAAAAATTAGGGTTTTTTCAGATTTTTTTGGGATAGAGGTGATCGAAATCGAAGCGGGGGAATAAAAAGACGAAGAGAAGGGTTTGGAGGGGCAGCCACGCACTGCACCGCGTCGAGCTCTCGCTGCCCGGGCCGCGATTTTATCGCCCAGCGCTCGATGGAAAACCCTAGAAGCCTGCGGGCGCGCTGGCCGTCGGATGGACCCGGAAAGCGAGATGCAGGCCGTCGGATGCCGTAACGTGGATCGGGATGGGGGGCCCTTCTACCGACTTCGAAGCAGTAGAATAAGTGGCGTTGCCTGGCGAGTAAGATTCAGTCTCATTGATGTAGATTTGTCCAAATCTTGTTCCAATCAGAAGCGCGTTTAATTACACTTCACTCTAATTATTTTAACACCTTGCTAAGAATTTTAGGCACTCATTGACGAAATTAGTAATAAATAAACATTGGAGGTGTCTTTAGGCACTCATTGTGCTCGTAGCCTATTGAGAATTAAATAACATTTTACTTAACGTGTAGTTTCAGTATTATCCATGTGTATTTAATTTTTATAATTCTAAAAATGTATATATCAATTCTCATTATACCCTACTGGGATCTAGATTTCCTAAATAATATGGAAAAGGAGGTCCGACTTAATTGTACTTCATTTAATTATACTTAGTCCGATTTAAAAAAGGATATCTGATAGGATATAGATTGTTTGAACAATATAATTAAGTTCCGTTGGGTAATATATCTAAGTTCCATCGAGTAATATGGTCAAGTTCTGTCGAACAATATGGTTAAGTTTTGTTAAGCAATATATCTAAGTTTCGTTGAGCCACATAATAAAATCATGCCTAGCCATATAATCAAGTTTTGTCGAACAATATGACTAAGTTCTACCGAGTAAGATATCTAAGTTCCTCCGAGCCACATAGCCAAGTTATGCCGAGTGATATGATTAAGTATTGTCGAGCAATATAGTTATGATCCGCTAAGCTATATAGCTAAGTTCCGCCAAGTATTAGAGATATCTTTTGTTGAGTATCAAAGGCTCTGAAATTTCTAGTTAGGAATACGTGGCTATAAAAGAGTAGAGAAGCAAGTAGTATGTATCAGATCTGGTTCCCTTGATTTCCTCCCCAGTGCATGGTGATCAATGAATGGAAAACTAAGTAGTGAGTGTCAGATCTAGTTACCTTGATTGCTTCCCCCAGTACATGACAATCAATGAATAGAGAAGTGAGTAGTGAGTGTAAAATCTAGTTTCCTTGATTCCTTCCTCCCCATACTTAGAGATTGATGAATAAAAACAAGTAGTGGGTGTTAGATCTGGTTCCACTGATTCCTTTCCCCTAATACGTGAATGGAGAATTGAGTAGTGAGTGTCAAATCTAATTCACTTGATCCCTTCTTCCAGATACGTGGCAATTAACGAGTAGAGAAACAAGTAACGGATTGTTAGAAACCTCATCTCCACTCACTCACATAGAGAAAAAGTGAAAGAGCATGAAACATCTGACGTGGAGATTTTTTTTTTATGACTATATAAATACTAGATAAGGTAAGTCACATGTATGTTGGTTCTCTTATTCCTACAAGTAGAGACAACTCTTTTCCACTAAGCTTTCTTTTTCTTCTTCTTCTTTTATTGGTGATTGACTTAAGCATTAGAGTGGCTGCGTCAGTAAACTGACCCAAGCCCTAACTTGTGTTATCTCTTAGGGAGTCGGATCTCATGAGTTGATAAGTCGATCTAGCTTTAGGGAGAGGAGAAGCCTGAGCCTTATGGAAAAAGTGACCATCAAATTGGCAATGTTTGTGAGAAATTCCTACAAAAAGTTACAATGACTCGATTTGGAAAAGCGGTAATGGAATAGCAACCAGAACATTCGGTGGGATCATCTCAGCCCTTGTTGTTAAGAATTAATGGGGGCGGTTGAGATCCAATGTGTTGGTGCAACCTTAGGTCAAGGTTGACCTGGTTGACCCGACTCGAGTTGACTTGACTCGAGTTGTATTTTGATG
>JBBMJZ010000019.1:4174576-4195951 GCA_037833815.1 Zingiber zerumbet | reverse complement strand
GAAACTTTTCCTTAGTTTTAGTTTCTGCTCTCCCAAGTAAACTGACCCTAAGATGCATGTGACTCAAACTGTTTGCAATTTAAGGCACACCCGAGCAATATTAACAAAATATATTCCCTCTAACTGTAAAGTTAAGTCTGAATTGAGGAACCTAAATATGCAACACCATTTTCAAGTTAATAAGGTAACACTTGATTAGTTGATCACACAACCGAAACTTGGCTAGTAAGTAACCTAATCAGCAAGAGTTAAGATATATTGCTTTTTCATTATTCTTCTCACCTACTCTTAGTCACTTAAGTCTTATACTCCAAGTGTTCAAGCTAACAAATTATATGACTTTGTTCTTCTACACTCATTACAATATATTTTCCTTCTCTTGACATATTCCAATGACATGATAATCTGCCATCAATTTTTTCATTCTCAAGGGCACCAAAATTTAGTTATTAATACTTTTAATTAACTTTTCTCATATTCTAATGGCCATGGATCCTAAGTTGTATCTCTAGTCATCATGCTATAGTAGCTTGAAATCCCATAAGCTGGCGCAGTTAGTACATGCAGAGTGTTGCTGCCAATAGGCCTACGGTCGATTCCCAACGGGTGCAAAATACCCTGTTGGTTGCCTCAACCCCTTCTTGCATGCGCTGTTATTGCTAGACGAAACCCCGCCCCGCCGCTAAGGTGACGGTTTCACCTTTTACTGCCAATGAAAAAATCCCATTATGAGGCAATTGTCTCAAATGCAATAATTGGGAAACACTATGTGTTGTTGTGTTCCCTATATCTTCATTCTAAAGTGTCAAAAAAAATAGCAGAATCACTCGGTCCCACCACAAGTTCAAATGCATGCTCCTCATCTAAGCTCTTGATCATTTTCAATTGAAATGGGATTCATATGTCTAAAGATGGTATTGTTGGTGCAATCAGACGCGGCCTAGTCTTAATAGATTAAGATTTGTATTTTGATGTTTGAGCAATATGTTTGCAGTTTGGATATGACATTGGATGAAGTCCAAATGAATCAAGATTTGAACAACCATGCAGCCGCAGAGAATCCAATGGGGAATTAGCAATCAAACACGGCTTAGTCTTAATAGATCAAGATTTGTATTTTGATGTTTGAGCAATATGTTTGCAGTTTGGATATGACATTGGATAAAGTCCAAATGAATCAAGATTTGAACAACCATGCAGCAGCAGAGAATCCAATGGGAAATTAGCAAGTGATGGAAGTCAAGTAGATTAAGAAGGACCCGATGTTTGGTAGTTGGAAGTGAGTCAAGGAGAACCAAATGTTTGACAGTGATAAAATCTAGGTAGCTTAAGTAGGATTAGATGTTTAGCAAGTAATAAAGTCCCAATAAGTCAAGATTGACCGTATGTTAGGCAAGGATGAAGTCTTAAAGGAGTAGCTGCTAGGCAAAGGAAGTCTTAGTGAATTAAGGTTAACTCATAGTGGTAAAGGATGAAATTCTAGTAAGCCAATGTTGACTGACACTAAGAAATGGATGAAGTCCTAGAGAAATAGTCTCTAAGCATAGGAGTAGTCCTGGTAGGAGATATGGGATCTCTTGGCAAGATAAAGTTGGTTGGAATCAAAGAACCAGTAGACTCATACAGGAATCAAAGTGGGAATTCAATCGACTGATGAACCAGCCAACTAGGTAGTGTAATTGAGTCGACTGATAGAGTAGTTGATGAGGCAATCAACTCAGACTAGTTTGCTAGCAAACAAAAGGTCTTTATTCAGGAGACTAAAAGAGTGAGGCGGACTACTGTTGGAATTCAAATGAATAGAATGTGACAAGTCAACTAATGTATAAGGTAACTCGATTGATGCCAAATAGGAATCCATGAAAGAATTGTTGGAGCATCAAAGTAGCCATTGGGAGGCAGGCAGCAGACTAAAGTGTAGATCAGTCCCCTAATCAGAGGCAACTAGAGGATAGAGCAAAAGACTCCAGAATGTTATCGTTTCCAGCAAGGGCATTATAAAAGGAGGCTGGAAGGGAGGTTTTGATACATGTGCTGGGAGAGACTGGTCATGATTCTAGAGCATGAAAAAACCATCAAAGCAAGTAACAATAAAAACGAGAAGCAAAGCCCTAATTGTATAACTCTTTCATATTGTTGTATTTTGTTTTGTATCACTCATATTTGTTGTTTACTGTTAGTGATAAATCTATAAGGGATTTCTCCACTTTCAGAAGATTTCAGAGAAAGAGAAAAGATAGTGGGATTTCAGGTGTAATCCACCTAAAGAACAGGTCATGGAGTAACAATCGAGTCAATGTCCAAGGGATTACCGGACAACATAAATGGTTTATCTTTGTGTACTTGTGTTATGATGTGTTGTATATGCTTTCCTTTGCATAACTAATTTTGTAGAAATGAAAACACACAGTCACATTCAACGATCCAACAAGGATAATAAACTAAGAGGTTGAATGAGGAGGTAATAAATTGGCATAAATCAGGATCTACTCCCCCGTCAAAAAATTCAAGATTCTCTAAGGCCATTTTTTAAGTATAGCGAATAACAACCACATGAAAGGTCAACTATTTTAATTGAAATACAGTTTGACAAAAAAAATAGCAAATATTAACTATGAAGACAACATAGGGAAACCACTTCAAAATTTCAAAATTCTCTATGTAAAAACAAGGAGTAGGGAGTAGGGAGTAGGGAGTAGGGAACATATGAAAGGTCAACTATTTTAATTGAATACAGTATCACAAATCATAAGATATACTAAATATAAAAATAACCACTGTATCTAATGTATTTTTAGTTTATCTCTATTTCAGTGATTTTAGAAGATTCACAAATTGCATTCTTTATGAGGCTAAATCCCAATCTTTAAGGCCACTACATGGAGGGAGGGAGGTTGGTGAAAAAAAAAAAGAGGGAGGAAATAAGGGAGAGACAGATGAGAAGGAAAGGGAAGAGGAATAATCTAAAAATGTCTCCATGATAGGAGACGAGGGGAGGAGAGGAAACAAAGCAATTCCATCTACCCTTCTTCAAGCTCTTCTCCAATAGATTTCGAAAGCTAATGACGGTAGTTGGCGTCCAAATGTGGTCCAGCATGACCAATTCATGGCAAGATGGTGGTCAAGCAATGGTGCAACAGTTGAAACCATCAAGTATCATGATCCTTCCATGTTCCAAAAATGGCCAGCAACGGTCCTTGGTGGCATCTGGCAATCGCCAGTGGTCAACTGTTCAGATCCAACGATTGCCACATCTACTGATGATTGGTGGCAGCCAGTGATGGTGAAAATCTGAGAAGATGGCAGATTGGGAATGTGGCACTCTCTTTGACTCGATGAAGACTTTTCGCAATCTACAAAATAAGGAACGTTAGTGCCGGGCCAGAAAGGGATTCCCGACGTTGGCCCTCCGACGCTCAAGTCAGTTTCCGGCGATATGTAAAATAGCATAAAATTGTAGCACATGTATAAAATAGCGAAGTTGAACATACCCCTTCCTGTGGGTGGGAACCTCCTAAGCACGTTTTCATAGGTGTCCTAGGAAAAGACAAGTCAAAAGTGTCCTAACATCATTCCTTAAGCAGCCAAGTAACTCTCTAATGTGACAACCTGGAAGCTTTTTACGTACGATTTGTCTGTTGGGCATACTCTACTATCAGCGGCACAAACTTCCAAAAGGATGTGATAAGGTAGTCAACGGGTCTGCACGCCGCTACCCAGACGGACAGTCCCCGTCCGGGCATACTACACTGAACTATTGTCTCACTTTCCGTTCGGCTGTTGTTGTCGGAGGGCTACTCTTTGTCCGACCGAGCATGCCTCCCTTTTGAGGGTATCGGTCCGGTAAAGTTGCTGCTCAGTTATGAGCCTTGACCGCGGACTTTCCCTGAGCGTCCACTTGGACACGATTTGGACCAACCGGGTGGTCACGCCTGGCCGGCTGAACACAGAGCCACTTGGCTCAATCGATTTGCTTCCCGGGCAAAGGCGTTTGACTACTCTGACTTTGACCACCACGTCCGCTACTTGTCTTCTACTTTGACCCACTGGTGGGCCTCCTTTCATCACCGCATCACAAGTCTTCCTCTTAAGTCTAGTCGAAGGAGACTGCAAGTCCAACTAACTGAACGATTAGTATATTTGGGAGTTCTTTTCTTCCCGACTCAGTGCTCTAAGGTTTATAGCCTCCGGTTGGATGATGATGTCTCCGACTCAAGGATTTATAGCCATCATTCGGCTACTGCTTTTCTCTACATCGACATCTATAGCTGCCGCTCGGTGATATCTTGGCCGGCACTTATCTGTTTTTTTGGATCTCTGTTGATCTATGTCCTTAATTACTTCTGATGTCACCCTAATTTCTTAAAACTTGTTCAAATATTCGCCCATTAGTGCAGAGCACGCTTAGCCAAGCCTGATAATCATGCTTTCTGCTTAGCCATCAATGCCACCTGTAACAGAATACCATGTGTCGCCCCTGCATGGCGCCTCATGCGTAATGTAACAGGCGATTGTTTGGGTTCGATGTGACAGTTGCCTTTTTTTAATTCAACAGTCGCGATAAAGCCTCGTTTTCCAAACCCTAAATCGGATGGCCCAGAGCGGCCGCAGATGGGGTTTTTAAGCTCGTACTTTTTCTTTTTGCTTCATCGTCTTCCTCACTCTCGTCTTCTTCCTTTTCTGTTCACCGCCGACGATCTCTACTACTGCAGTAAGTTCCTCCTTTTCCGCTCGCGATCAGTGATTTCTATCCGTTATCCCATGGCCCACTCTCCTTCTCCTCCTCCAGTCGTTGTCGGCTTGTGATATACCTCCACAGAATCTGATTTCAACGGGGATGAGATCGTCCAAATGCAAATGACTTACCGTAACCCTGACGACTACCAAATTGCTATCCCTTCTGCGCGCTCCCACACTCCGCCGAATGGCTTTCTCTCCTTCAAAGATCAGTTTTTGGCTGGCTTGCGTTTTCCGATCCATCCTTTTTTCTTTAATGTCTGTAAATATTTCCATATTTCTCTGCACCAGTTAGTGCCTAATATGTTTAGGTAACTATATGGTAATACTATTCCGTCTGTACGGAATTCCACTCGTGCCCCGCATTTTCTATTATTTCTACTATTCCAAACTATCCTAGCCGGGCACCTTCCTCCTCCAAGCTCGAGTGGGCTCTATGTTTTTTGATAAAATGTCTTCTTCCAATAAGCACGGGAAAAAGCATTACTTCTTAGTTCACCTTTCTGACGAGCCCTCTTTCCCGACCGTCTGGCAAATGGAGCTTCCCAAGCCCCTTGCCCTACGCAAATATCATTGGGAGTCATCCTTCCTTCAAGGAGCCACTTATCTGGCCGATCAAAAATATCACATCCATAAGTTGCTGTTGGAGGGCATTCTGTACAATTTTGGGTTCTCATCCAAACCCGACTGCCCAACACTTTTGGTGAACTATCCTCTTCTCTGTTGCTTTAGGAGCTAACTGATTTCATTTTCTTTTTTACAGCAGAAGTCATGATGAGAGCCACGCTGAGCGGTAAGTGCAAGCTTGCTGATGTAAAGATCAATGCCAAGGGAGTGGTTGAACTGGCGAGTCGGGGCCCACTACTGGTCAAACACTCTAATGAGTCGACCGACGAAGCAAGTACCAGTCAGGCGGCGCCCAGCGACGCAACAGCAGCTATGGCAAGTTACCCCCGAGCGGTCCTCGATGACGCCCATCGTCGTCCCATCTGAGTCTGCCACTTCTAATGAGTCGTTGGTCCAACGTCACAAAAAGGCACCGAGCGAAGTCTTTCGGCTTGGCTCCTTCGCCTTTAGAGGCTCCCTCTTCTATGCCGACTCCTCGCCCCCCATCCGAGCACAGCGAGTCTTCTTTTCCCGTGCTTCCAGATAGGTCGACTCCTCAACCGACTCCACCCTCATCCGATCGGACACCTTCCTTGTCCAAGCTGCCGACCGGGGCGATATGTGCACCGTCAATGGCCTATCTGTCACCTCCCCGACCCGTACGGAGGGACCGACTTCCGTCATTCGCTCTTCCTTGGTGTCCAGGTCCTAGGCCCTAGCTACTTCAAAGTCTACCGGTCCGAGGAGTCGTAGGCACATTGAGGTCATCATCCGCTTGCCGCCTGATGCGTGGTGTCGTCCGAATGATACCGAGTCGTGCTCCCCCAACATCAAATCCATATTCAAGGACCTTTGGCGCAAGTTTGGGCAGACACTCGAACCCTAGTGGCAACCATCGCCCGGTAAGCTTGCGGAAAGCTTCACTCAGAATTCTATTGGGTAAGTTATGCAGCTTCAAACCTTTACAGTTCCCGATCGGCTATAACCGGTTGCTTTCGATTGCAGTTCTAGGTAGATAGTTTGGAGGTTCGCCTTCTTAGAGCGCGAGAACCATGAGCTCTGCGCTCCGATCGGACAGGCAGACACCTCTCAAGCCCGGGTTGAGCAAATGGCTACTGAAGTCACCCAGCTAGAAAAAGACTTCGACCGTAACTCCGAGCAGCTGCTAGGTTCTAAGCGAGCACTCACCGCGAAGAAGAAAAAGGGCCAAGACCAAGCCCACCAGCTCGATCGGCTGGCCAAGCAGGCCCAACGTTTGAGTCCAAGATTAATTTTGCCAACACCAGGAAACTCCGAGCTATCGAAGATCTAGACCTCAAGAACAAGGAGGCTCGGGCCTTGGCGCAAAAGCTGAAAGAGGCAAAAGAATCTCTGACGACCGAGCAGGTTAGCCGGACCGCGGAGTGTTCAATAAGTGAGCTTCAACTCGATGAGCGCCAACGCGTGATCGACAAAAAAAAATGTCGAGTTGATCGCATTAAAGGCTGAATTGGAGGCATCTAAGACTGCATTTGACAAGTTTAGGGAGGAAGAGACCGATCGATAGGAATCCTTCCGGGTGAAGTATCATCACTCCCCGGAATTTAACGAAGCGTTTGTCGACCGGATCCTTCGCCTTTTTGAATATGGAATCGATGGCACTATCCAAGGACGGCGGCCACCTCCCCCTTGAAACCTCCACCAAAATTGTAAAAAGAAGAGTGATTGTCGACTCCTCGACGAAGTGCTTGACTACTTTGCGTAGTCTTTTCTTAAGTTTTTCTGCCCTTTTTTGTACTACTTATAAAACTTTCACAAGTATGAATTAATGTGATTCCGTTCAGTGCCATAGAGCTCTTGGTTTGAGAATCTGGCATAGTTTCTAAATGTGAGTCCTGGCATTCCCGCTTAGCACCGTTAAGCAGCCTATTGGTTTATCGCACTTCATGCGAGAGTTTCGCTTGCCCATAACTCGCTCGATTGAGTCGGGGATATTTGGCCCTTAGTGCCAGGGCTAAGCTTACTTATAACACGGTCGCTTGGCACACAAGTCTTTGACACTCGACGTGAGGGCTAAGCTCACATATAACACGGCCACTCGGCACGCAAGTCGTTGACACTCGGCGTGAGAGCTAAGCTCACTTATAACACCGCCGCTCGGCACATGAGTCTTTAACACTCGGCGTAAGGGCTAAGCTCACTTATAACACGGTCGCTCACGTGTACTCGGCACGTGAGTCTTTAACACTCGGCGTAAGGGCTAAGCTCACTTATAACATGGCCGCTCGGCATGTGAGTCTTTGACACTTAGCGAATCTTCGTTTAAACTTTCCTGCATTCATAGAATAAATGATGTTACAATTTACATTAATTCTACTGCACGCTTACTATCCCGCCCAATAGGGCTGCAGGTGGTTTGCGTTTCATGGTCGATCGAGATTCCTTCCATTTTCATCCTATAGATAGTATGATCCCGAGCTGAGCTTCTATATCACCTTGTAGGGCCCTCCCCATGGCGCTACCAGCTTGGTCACGTCGCCGACTAGCTTCACTCTTTTCCAAACAAAGTCGCCGACTTGGAATGATCTGAGAATAACTTGCTTGTTGTAATTTTGCTTCATTCTCTGTCGATACGCTGCCAACAGGACAGCGGCCTTATTTCTGACTTCGTCTATCATATCTAGCTCCATAAGTCACCGCTCGAGATTGTCTTCGTCGTATAGTTTTTGTCGATCAAACTCTACGCCGATCTCAACCAGCACCACTACTCCTCCATACACCAAGAGGAATGGCGTAATCCAAGTGGCCTCCTGAGGAGTGGTGCAATAAGAATATAGCACACTTGGCAGCTCATCGAGCCGAGCTCGGAGCCCTCTAAGAATTTCTCTATTGGTGACTTCCGCATGGCCATTACTTTAGAGATAAGTCATTGAAATGAAAACCTGCATAATAGCCAGCACACCACTCTCTGAGCCTTCTGACTAATTTATTAGGGACGCTGAACTGACATATAATATTTTACCATAAAAACTTGATAACCATCTACTCGGTTATCTTGGCAAGCGGCTCGATCTCCACCCATTTGGAAAAATAGTCCACTACTACAAGCAAAAATCTTCTCTCCGGTCGCCATGGGAAAAGGTCCCACAATGTTCATACCCCATTGGTCGAACGGACATGACACGATGGATGCTTTCAGCTCTTTAGTTGGTCGGTATGGTATGTTCTGATATTTTTGACAAGAGAGGCAGGTGGATACTATCCGGACAGTGTCCACCTGCAAGGTAGGGCAAAAGTACCCCACTACTAGGATTTTTCTTGTCAACAAGCGTACGCCCGGATGATTACCATAGGAGCCTTGATGAACTTCCTGCAAGATGTACTAGACGTCCTCCGATCTGACGCACTTGAGCAGTGGCCTCGAGAAGGCTCTTTTATACAGGTGGTATCCTATTAATGTGAACCGTCTGGCCCTCTTTTTCAATAGCCGAGCCTCCTCTCGGTCGACTGGCGTATTGCCCGACCGAAGGAACTCGATCAAAGACGTCCTCTAGTCGTTCGAGATCCCTCCTGTAATCGATCTCTCGATATAAGCCACCAACAGTACCTGCTCAATTGGCCCATCCAGCACTACAGGGGTTAAGAAGCTTGTTAATTTTGCTAGCTCGTCCGCATGCGGATTTTCCGCCCGGGGATCTTTTGACTAATTACTGCTTGAAATCTGCTCTTCAACTTTTCAAATGTCTCGACATATAGCCTTAACCTGACATTATTTATTTCAAAAGTCCCTGACAGCTTATGCTGCTAATTGTGAGTCTGAGTGGATAAGGACCCAAGTAGCTCCTACGTGCCGAGCCACTTGCAGCCCGGCGATCAACGCTTTATACTCTGCTTCGTTGTTCGTGGCCTGATAGTTTAGTCGAACGAACAGTTGCATTTGATTTTCACGTGGTGATATCAGAAGTATGCCCACGCCACTGCTCTACCCGGTGGACGATTCGTCCACATAGATCTTCTAAGTCGCCTCCGGCTCGGTGTTCTGTACCTCTGTCACAAAATCGGCTAAGACTTGCGCCTTGATCGCCGATCTGGGCTGGTATTGTATGTCAAATTCACTTAGGTCTATGGTCCACTTAATGAGCCAACCGGATGCTTCCGGGTTGAGGAGAACTCGCCCTAGAGCGCGGTTGGTTAGTACAATTATAAGATGCGACAAAAAGTACGAGTGTAACCTCCAAGCTACAAGGACAAGCCCGTACGCCAACTTCTCGAGACAGTACTTTATCACACTCGGCGTCCCACTGAAATTTTGTAGCTCAACGCAGAACCCTGGAGAACGGGTGGCTCCGATCGGACGATTTGGAGATGAACCTTGGCAATGGTGTGATCCGCCCGGTCAACCGCTGACCTCCTTAAGGTTGCGGGGAGGAGGCATGTCTTGGAGCACCTTGACTTTGCTTGGATTCGTCTCGATCCCCCGCTCGATCACGATATAACCGAGGAAGTGTTCGCTCCTTGCCCCGAATAGGCACTTGCTTAGATTGAGCATGATGTCATAGCTCCTTAGCGTTCGGCAGGTCTCCTCAATATTTACACAGAGATTAGTGGCTCAGAGGGATTTTATCAGAATGTCATCGACATATACCTCTATGTTCCAACAGATCTGCCCTCGAAACACCTTATTCATTAACCTCTGGTAGGTGGCTCCTGCGTTCTTCAATCATAATGGCATCACATTGTAACATAAGGTTCCGTCAGTCATGATAAAACTGGCTTTCTCCTGATCTTCTTTAGCAAGTGAGACCTAGTGGTAGCCCTGGTACGTATCCAATATACAAATCAGCTGGCAGTCTACCATCTGATCAATGTGCGGCAGTGGGTAATAATCCTTCGGACAGGCCTTGTTCAAATCTCGAAAGTCAATGCAGATCAGTCATTTATTGTCCAGCTTGGAGACTAGCACTACATTAGCTAGCGAGCACGGGAATTGTATCTCACGCATGTGGCCGGCCTCCAACATCTTTTCTACTTCCACTCGGATTTTCTAATTTTGCTCTGAGCTGAAGTCTCTTTTCTTTTATTTTAACTGCCTCGCACCCGACCAGACATGTAGCTCATGTTGGGTGATGGTCAGCAGAATGCCCGGGAGTTCATGTGTTGCCCATGTAAACGCATCATGGTTATGCCTTAGACAGGCAACAAGCTCTTTCTTCTGTTCCGCATCCAGGTTAGTCACGATGAAAGTCGTGGCTTCCAACTGGCTAGGATGCACCTAGACTTCTTTCTCATCATAGACCAGGATGGGAGGCTCCTCCAAAATTGTGTTTACCTCTAGCCGTGGAGCTTTCTGCACGGCCCGTGACTCTACCCTTACCATCTCGATGTAGCATCGTCGAGCCGTCAGTTGATCGCCCTTGACTTCCCCAACCAAGTTATCCACGGGGAATTTGATCCTCTGGCAGAACGTGGACACGACCGCCCAGAACTTATTCAGAGCCGGTCGGCCAAGAATGACATAGTAGGCGGACGGGGTGTCTACAATGATGAAATTCGTCGTCCTTATCCACTTTAGCGGCTCTTCTCCGAGAGATACGGCTAGCCGAGTCTAGACAATCGGCAATACCTCATTGCCCGTGAACCCGTATAAGGGAGTCGTCATAGGCTGCAACTCACCCCGATCGATTTGCAATTGAACGAATGTTTTCTTGAAAATGATATTCACCGAACTGCATGTATCGACAAAGGTACGATAAATATTATAATTAGTGATTGCCGCTTTGATGATCAGGGCATCGTCGTGAGGAATTTCTACTTTCTCTAAGTCTTGAGGACCGAAACAGAGGTCCTTCCACCGCTGCTTTGCTGCATCCGACGACGTGAATCTCTAACCGCCGAGCGTGCGACTTCCGAGCCCAATTAGAGTCTCCGTTGGTTGGACCTCCCGCAATCATGCCAATATCGCCTCGAGCAATGTTGCGGCGATTCTCTTCCTCCTGATCTGACTGGCGCGGCCGCTCGGCTGAGGCTCGCATAACCCCTTGATTATTCCTATACCGCGGTTGTGATTGATGTCACTCGGCAAAAGCCTGACTTTGTCCCTGCTGCCTCTCCGACCGATGATAGTGACAGCGATCAATAGATGGTGATCGATGGTGGATTATGGTCGGTCGGCAATGTTTGGGATTGAGATGATAACAATCCTTTGTATTATGCATCATCGTACGATGGAAAGAACAAAATAGAGAAGTCCATGGTCGAGGCTTCTTCAATTTCACCCTCTTGGCTTCCAAGTGCTGGGCGGCTTGGGCTCGAGGCTCCTAGTGCTACTAAGCGATCCCCTATCAGGGACCTCTTGGTGGTTGATGGGCGTGCACTATTCGACGCTCTGAGACAGCAGAAGGCTCAGGGATCAATTCCTTTCTTCAAGCCAACTGGGCTTCCTCCACATTGATGTACTTCGTGGCTCTCCCGAGCAACTGGTCGAAATCCCTTGGCGGCTCCAAAATAAGGGACCTAAAGAGTCACCCTCGGTAAGTCCTTGAGAGAAGGAACTTACCAATATTTCCTGAGTGGTCGATGGGATATCCATGGCCGCTTGGTTGAATCTTTTGATATATGCTCGCAGCCCTTCCTTAGGTCCTTGCTTGATAGCGAATAGGTTCACATTCGTCTTCTCGTAGCGGCGGTTGCTAGAAAAGTGCTGCAGAAACACCGCTCGAAAGTCCTTAAAGCAGTGGATGGAGCCGATCAGCAAGCGCTTGAACCACCTTTGCGCTAATCTAGACAAGGTGGTGAGGAAGACTCGACACTTAACTCCATCAGTGGAGTGTAGACATATTGTCGAATTTAACAAGGTGGTCTTTAGGGTCGGTCGACCCATTATATTCTCCAATCATCAACAGACGAAAATGAGCCGGAAGTTGATCGTCTAGAATCTCTTGCGAGAATTGCCCGTTGATCCGCTCAGGTGACTCATCCGTTCGGGGTGACTTGCCTTTGTGCTTATCCCGAGCGGGTGCATTCTCTGAAGACAACCCTTGCATTTTCTCCCCTCGACCGTGCTCCTCTGAGGGATTGCAGAATAACGTCCGATGATATGGGATCAGGGCGTTCGGGGCTTCCTGGGAGCGCTCGCAGTGCGATGAGTCAGCCCCCGATCAACCAAGGCTTCGACTCAGGCCCTTTGGTCGACTTGCTGAGCTATCGCCGACATAGCGAGCTTCAGCACTCGGTAGTCGGTCGCAGCCTCCAGCTACTGCTGCACCATCTTTGCAGCTCATGCATTTATTAGCATTTCCAACTCCTCTTGCGTTAGCGTCACAATGGTAAGTCGTCCAACGTCTTCCATCTTCACATTTTAGATACAGGTGAAGTTCCCACATACAGCGCCAATATGATTCTATCCAAAATCTAAGAAGACGGTGGGCTGGGAATGTGGCGCTCTCTTTGACTCGATGAAGACTTTTCGCAATCTACAAAACAAGGAACGTTAGTACCAGGCCAGGAAGGGGTTCCCGACGTTGGCCAATGCGCAAGTTAGTTTTTGGCGATGTGTAAAATAGAAGAAAATTGTAGCACAAGTGTATAAAATAGCGAAGTTATGCATACCCCCTTCTGTGGGTGGGAATCCCCCTTTTCTAGTGCCACTGTGGTGTTCGTGCATGCATATCAAGGCATAGGCACGTTTTCCTATGTGTCCTAGGAAAAGACAAATCAAAAAGTGTCTCTGACACCATTCCTTAAGTAGCTAGGCAACTCTCTGATGTGACATCTTGGAAGCTTCTAAAGTACGATTTGTCTGCTAGACATGCTCTACTATCAGCGGCATAAACTCTCAAAAGGATGTGATAAGATAATCAGCAGATCTGCACACGCTCGACCGATAGCTGCTCGGGCGGACAGTCCTCGTCCGGGCATACTACACTAAACTATTGTCCCGCTTTTCGTTCAACTGTTGTTGTCGGAGGGTTGCACTTTGTCCGGCTGGCCACGCCTCCCTTTCGAGGGTATCAGTCCGATAGAGTTGCTGCTCGGCTATGGACCTTAACCACGGGCTTTCCTTGAGCAGCCGCTCAGACACGATTTGGACTGACCGGGTGGTCACGCCCGACCGACTAAATGCCATGCCACTCGACTCAAGCGATTTGCTTCCCGAGGCGGGGCCTTTGACTGCTCTGACTTTGACTTCCACATCCACTACTTGTCTGCTACATTGACCCACTGGTGGGCCTCCTTTCATCACCGCATCAAATGGTATGTCAATGGTCCAAGGTCTAATGGTGGTTGGTATTTAGTGATAAAAAAATTAGTCTTTCATCGTTCCTTTTTTCCTCCTTCCAATCTATCCATATTTGAATGTATTAATTCTGATGAAAAAGATAGGCCAATTAATCCCTTGTTAGTCCTCTTCTCTTTCTAGTTTCATCCAGGTAGATAGCTTTCTTATTCTTTCATTTCTCCTCCCCTCCATTTTGGCCCTCAAAACAGGACACCCTTTTCAATGAACTGTTACAACAAGTGTGCAAAACAATGAACAAAATTTGAGTCTCTAATATATAGAGCTTAAAAGTTTATTGAAAAATCTTATTTCCACGTGATTTTAGAAGTTAGTGAATGTCATCTCTAACTATTATTCATTATTAATCTACATATGTGCATATAGAGGTGTACACAAACTTATATGAGCTGAGCTTAGTTGTGTTCAAGCTTGTTTATTTACTTATCGAGCCTATTCAAGCTTCTTATTAAAAAATTTATAGAGCTCAAGCTAAGCTCGAGCATTTTATTGAGCTCAACTAACAATATTGTTGTTCTTATAAATTAGATTAAACCTTTATCTAATACATGAAACTTATATTATTTTCTTATTTTTAGCATATTATGAATAATTTAAGATTATAAAAATTTATAAGTTACATATTCTTTTATGTACTTCAATAAAAAAATTAAGAAATAACTTCATGTATTTGTATGACTAGTTATTCGAGTCTAAAGCCGCAATGAAATTTTGACAAGGTCAAGGAGAAATGAATATGACGGAACTTAAGGATTAAGATAATCAAGAACAAGTTAAAGGGGAAATAGATGAAATACACACCACATGAAGCCAATAGCAATGGTAAATAAGATAGTTGAGAGGAGTTCTTGGGCAAACCGCGATGATCTGTGAGATGCTTTAGGATCAACCTGTGAAGTAAAACATCAAACATGAAGATGAAATTCACTGTATAGGATATTTAGCAAACTGTTGCATAAAAGAATAAAATTTTAATGACAACAATCAGTTGTAAGGATATTTACCATAACCACATGTAGTGGTTGCTTCTCTGATACTCCAGGATTCAAAAATGGCTCATCCTCATTTCCTGATGCACGTTGCTTCAACTCTTGCAACTACTGACAAAATTGTTATAGTCAGAGATACCAGTTATAGCATACAGAAACAAAGATCATTCCATTAGAAACAATAGGTAAAATGCAATCTCTGAATACTCCCATTGCCTTACAACATACATTAATAATTTCCAAACAATTAAAATATGATGAAGCAGTCACCACCAATGCTGAATTCCCATTAGAACATCATGAAACGTGTGGAACACATAGTAGACCTTAGGCATTACATGAACTTAGTAAAAGGATGTGACAATACACTGTTGCTAGAGGTTATCAGTACACTTAAGGAATTTCTAGCTTTCTATTAATAATTTTAAAATAGAAAAATATGGTTACCTTAAAACACTGATAAATTACCTGTTAATGTTCAAAGAATTGTGCAAGTAGGTAATATCAAATAAATAACCAAAATGTAATAAGAAGAGAAAACCAAGATGGATGTGTAGAATTACTAAAAAAAGATAAAATCAAAACATTGTTATTCAAGAGCAATTAGGAGCATTGTTTTAAAAAGTGGACACCTAGGCAGTTTCAGTAAGTTACCATTTCACCTTGCTAGGCAGTCCTTGTTATACGGCCCTCCACCTAGAAAGTAATGCCGGTCATCTCCAATTCATCTGACTTCTACCACTCTTTTTTCAATTAACATCGGCACTTCAGCAGTCTGCACCAATTTTTAGCATTTTTTAAGTATCTTTTCTTCCTTCTTTTCTATAGGTGTGTTTTTTGCCCTTATCTCTTTTTTTCTCATTCATTGTGTGTGTTTTTCTCCCTCTTTTCTTCTCTCTTTTTCTCATTCATTGTTAAATTTATCATCATTTTATTTTGGTTAACATGTAATGTGTGAAATGTTTCATTATTATTATGTGTTTAGTATTTATCGACTATCCAGAATGAGACTGCATACAATAAACCCCGCAACATGCACCAGACTGTTTTTTTTTTTACTTATCAACTATAACTTATTTATTTGTAATTGTAAAGTTGTTTTGATTTGATTACGGATACAATTGTTATATAAATACGCACCCATCAATATGTGTCATTCTTAAATTAATCTTGAAAAAACTAGGATGTTCTGTATGCATTAGTCTTACATTGACAAGTGCGTAGTTCCAATATACATATATAATTGGTTTATTTTCTAATAGGTCATGCTTTTGGGAATAGTGGATATCCAATCAACTTTATCATAGTATGAAAGCAAGAGGTTTAATTCCTACATATCTTAGGGCACAAAAAAAAACATACCTCGAAGTCATAGTGGGTGTGAGGGGGTGTTAGAAATTAGATTTTCCATGCTCATTAGACTATATAGACAAGTGTAATGGTCCAATATATAAATTAAAATTAATCTCTTTCCTAATAGCTCAAGTTTTGGGGATAGTGGGTAGCTAATCCACTTACCTATTCTAATATAATTATAATGTTGGTCGCTTAGACCCCTACCTAGGCACTCGCCTATTGCCTAAACACTAGGTAGTGGTTGACAACTCACCACTTAAATATATCTTTTAATACCATCAATAGGTGTATCTCCAATAAATGATTAAATAATACAACAATCAATCTTCTATTCCACTAAATGGTCAACTCCAATAAATGATTAAATGAGAAGTATAAATTAATATCATATAACATATTCAAATATAACAAATAAATTATGTATTTCAACAACAACCAAGCCTTTGTCCCACTAAGTGGGGTCGACCATATGAATCTTCTTACATCATTGGGCTCGTGTGTTCGATTCATAATTTAATATTCAACTTCATATAACATAACAAGTCTAACTAATGCTTTATAAAATTTCCTTTCAAACTTTAAAGGTACCTTATAATCACAAAAAAACACGTGACACGTTCTTCCATTTCAACCATTCTACTTATATCTATATAAAACATCTCTATCAACCTCTCCATCTTTTTGCAAAAACGAACCTAGTATTTAAATTCTTAGTTATAGACATCTCCTATCTTAACAATTGACTTGTTACGTCTACACTACTAAAAAGGGCAGCCCGGTGCACGAAGCTCCTGCCATGCAGGGTCCCGGGGAAGGATCCATTGTACGCAGCCTTACCCTGCTTTTTGCAAGAGGTTGTTTCCCGGATTCGAACCCGTGACCTTTTGGTCACAAAGCAACAACTTTACCGTTGCGCCAAGGCTCCCCTTCACGTCTACACTACTAAACTTAAATTTTATATATTTTGTCTTTACTAAATTTAAAACCTTTTACTACTTCCGGTGTTTAAGATTCGAGATTAGCATTTATTCTTCTACGTGTCACATCAACTAAAGCAATGTCATTTCTATCTTAATAAGAAAATTTTGATTAATTCACCTAGAATATTTACTCTTATAATTACATCCATATACATAACTATTTTAATATATGCTACACTAATACATCTCTTTTTTTAGAATTCTCCATATAAGTTCCCTCAGGATTCTTTCATAAGCTTTTTCTAGGTCAATGAATATCATTTGTAAGTCTTGCTTCTTTTCAGGATACTTTTCAATCAGTTGTCTGAAAATATATATAGTTTTTTAGTTAACCTTTCAGGTATAAATCTAAACTGATTTTCAATCACCTTATACTCTTTAATTTTTTTCTATCACTCTTTTGCTAAAGTTTCATGGTATAACTCATTAACTTAATTCACACAATTTTGTACACATCTTTTATTTTTATACAGTGGACTAGAATAGGATTTCTTTCATTTTCAATATCATATTGAACACCTTCGTAAGTCATTCAATACCTTACTTCCTTATGCACTTCTTCCATACCACTATTGAAATATCATCTGAGTCAACCACTTTTTTAATCTCATTTAATATTTGTTCTACTTTTAAAGTTTAAATTTTCCTATAAAAATTTAAATTTCTATACCACCTGACCTATTTAAATTTCTTAAGCTAAATTGATCACTTAAATCTTTATTAAAAAATGATAAAAATTCTTCTTTGATCACTCTTTTATTTCCTCATCGTTCACTAGTATGATTCATCTTTAATGCATCTTATTTAAGTAAGATCCTTTATTTTCCTCTCTCTCGCTTGAGCTATTCCATAAATATTCCTTTTCCCTTCTTTTGTATGAAGTTATCAATATAATTGTTCAAAAACTTTATTTTTGGCTTCACTTACTGCTTTCTCGGTCTCTTCCTTGACTGCTACATACATTTTAAAATTTTCTCTGTTCTTACAAGTGTATAATGTTTCTTTTTTTTTTGTCACTTTATCCTATCCTCTTCATTCCACCACTAAAATTCTTTATTTGGTGTGTCCGTTCTCTTGACTTACTAAGTACACTCTTGACCACACTTTTTAAATTTGATATCATCTTATCTCAAGTCGTATTCAAATCATCATGTATTTCTCCTAATACTTGTAATCCTACCCTTCTTAAAGATACTTTATTCTCATTCTTTAACTTCCATCACTTACTCCTTAGAGCCATGTATATTTTCCTTCTAATGATACTACTTTAAGACATATACGACACCATTAACCTACGTTAGATGTTAAGTTTTTTTCTAAAAATGACCTTTCAATCTTTACAAATTTTTCTATCCCTCATCATGACAATAAGAAATTCAATTTACAACTTATTACTTCTACTTTTGAATGTAACTAAGTGTTCATCTCTCAACTTGAAAAATGTATTAGCTATTATCAATTCATGCATTATTGTAAAATCTAATATAGCGTTTTCTTCTTTATTTGTTTAGAACCATAACCCCATATACCCTATCATATTCCTAATTTCTTACTTTACATACCCATTTAAATCTCCTCCTAGGTCTTTCCAAATTCTATATTTAACGTCTTCATCAAATCCAACTTGAGGTGCATATATACTAATTATATTAATAGGTTTTTTTTTACTACCGCTATCTTGAGAGCTATAATTCTATCTCTTTTCTAACTACTTTTATTACTTTATCCCTTAGTCAACTATCTACAAAAAATTCCATTCCATTTCTCGTTTTACACTTTTACTCTTTCCTTTGTACCATAACTAAAACATAAGTTGTCTATCTTTGCTTTGTCTCCTACCTATATTGCCTCTTGTAAAAAAAAAAAAAAAGGATAGCCCGGTGCATGAAGCTCCCGCCATGCGGGGTCCCGGGGAAAAATCCATTACACACAGTCTTACCCTGCTTTTTGCAAGAGGTTGTTTCCAGGATTCGAACCCCTGACCTTTTGGTCACATGGCAACAACTTTACTCTTGCACCAAGGCTCCCCTTCTATATTGCCTCTTGTAAACACAAATTATTAATTCTTCTCCTTATCATCATTTCAACTACTTCTATTGTTTTGTAGTGAACATTCTTACGTTTCATATTCTCAATCTAATACCATTAATGTTCTTACAATGTTTGTTTTTATCCATTGTAGGGTGTTAAAATTCTTGCAGATTTAACACTACACTAAAATTTTCATGGAGATGTAGGAGTCTTTACCTAGATGCAACGCGTTCATTCTAGGGAACAATTTAACATCAATACAATAGTTTAATGGATCCCACTGGGATTTCGTCTCAAAGAAAAAGTAAGGATTGGGGTTTCTACAACAATTTTTAATCACTTGGATTATGATGTGTGTCACCACAGTTGCTTATTCGATAGCAATAAATATGAGTTACATGGATACTTTGAGGGCAAACGTAGTCTTAGGTAAAGGATCCACTCTCACTATATGGGCTATGTTTGAAGATCTTTTTAAGGATAATGCAGCATACAACAACCAAGCTAGAATTTCATTATCATCCCAAGTGTGCGGCAGAGCAAATCACTCACCTAGCATATACATATGACTTACTACTGTTTGCATAAGGTGATACTTCTTCAATTACTATTCTTTTTTACTGTCTTAATCGGTTTGAATTAATGACTGGACTTCACACCAATCACATGAAATCAAGGGTATACATGATTGGAGTGGATGAGAGAACCAAGAAGAGCTTGATGGAGAATTAGGATTCCAAGAAGGCTCTTATCCATTCAGGTAGCAAGGGATCCCACTAACTACGACAAAACCAAGGATTGCAAATTATAGCACATTGGTGAATACAATCATCAAGAAGCTCAATTCATGGCTGAGTAAACCCTTATCTTATGCAGGCAAGATGCAAATAATAGCTTCAGTGTTGTAGGGGATTGTGTGCTTCTAGTTGTCCATCCTTTCACTGCCCTATGGGATCATTAACATAATCTACACACTCTGCAGAACATTTGTATGGACATCCAAGCATCCACCAATATCCTAGACAAAGGGCAAAGGGCAAAGGGCAAAGGGCAAAGGGCAAAGGGCAAAGGGCAAAAATATATACACCAAAGGAGGAAGAGGGCAATAAAATTAAGACCTAAAAGGTGCGGTACAAAGCATTATTGTCCAAGTTAGTATAGCGTATACAAGATAAGCAAGATTCATTGTGGATCTGGTGGATTCACCACACCTACTTCAACAAAGCAAAGGTTAGGACATAGGAGGCAAAACATGGGGACTTGTCTTTGATCAAGAATCTACTTTAAATCTGGGATGAGATACGCACTTGTCGATTCTATCACAGCAGCATCTGCATTATTGAGACGGGGTAAGCAAAGCTTAGGTGTCTGGAAGCTATAAATCTAGCTTAGTCATGCTTTCACACTTTGGCTCTCAGCAACACCTCATCTTTCAGTGCCCTATGAGCAACATGTTATGGAGGGGGACCAGAGTTTGGATGGGTATGCATCCGGAAATGAGCATATAAAAGAGGATGCTTCAAATCTTTAAGCAGCAATATCATGACATGCAGATCTGAAAAGAATGAAATTACGAAACACATGGCAATGTCCTACTTGGTGCACCGTATATTGATGAATAGGAAGCTTTTTGAAAGGAGAGAATATATGTAGAGCGCTTCTATACTAGGATAGAGCTACATGTGTGTACATCCAATCAAATCTAACATATGGTCATTATAACAAAAGGTCAGGGCTCAAGGATGTACAACCCTTTAGGGCTGGCCTTAAAAAGCTAGGATTTTTTTTTCAAATTAGCACCATGGTTCTCTTGGTGATCCTTGAGTATAATCTATATTAGAGCCCTAAGGCAAAAATGTTCAATGACTCTAAGGGTTGAAGGTTATTATTGATAACCATGGTTATATATTTAAGGTTATGTTATTTAATTCTGTTTGGTGATTCGAGGTAATGGAGCATGCCGCCACGTCAACAAATGAGGGATATAATTCGGAATGTGATTACCTTAGAAGTCTGAGGTTTTATGTGATTCTAGGGTTAAAAAAAAATTCACAAAAAAAATTTTCCAAATTTTTTTCCGGAATGAGTATTCCAAAGGTTGAACCAAACAACATTAGATTATGTTTTATTCCTCATATCCTTAATTATGTGATTACCAGGTAATCATATAACCATGGAACAAAATTTCGTTCCGTGCCGGGCGGAACGGGCGAAACTTACCATTCCGCCCGTGCACCGAAACCGGCACCGGACGAGCGACGATTTCGTCGCGTCGTGCATCACACACCAGGAGTCGTGCGCGCACCAGGAGGAACAGCGTCGCCGGAAGCTTCGAGGCGCCTAAAGCGCGTCGCAGGCGCCGGAGGCGTCGCAACGCGATGTCGCTGGCGATGCCAAAAAC
>JBBMJZ010000019.1:4119061-4132153 GCA_037833815.1 Zingiber zerumbet | reverse complement strand
CCAGTGAACTGAAATAATTAGAAATTTCTTAGGGACATACTTCTTTGAAATATTTTTAACTTGTCCTTTGTGATATCTAAAATACCAATTTAGGTTATTGAATTTTCTAAAACTTGTATTATATGAGCATGTATGATTTTTCAAGTTACTTATTTCTTTTTAAAAAATATCATTTTCTAATTTTATTTTGTCAAACTCTTCTAATGGGCAAGATTTCGCTAGAATTAGTTTTAAATTTTTAATTTCTTTTTCAAGTTTGCAACAATCTTTGGTTAATAGTTTCATAAATTAAACAACTTGTCAGGTGGGAGAGATCGTACCTAACTTACCTTGTCAACTTCCTTATCTGTAGCTGCTGCTTTCTTCCGATGTAGCTCTCCCTTCATCGATGCTTTTGATGCTCATTTTGGACGAGCTCGCTTTGTGTTCATCTTCTTCATGACTTGCCATTAATGCAAGTTCGGAGAAAGCCTCGACTTCCGATTCGGACGACATATCGTCCCACATCGCCTTTAGAGTTTTGTACTTGTTTGTTTGGACAGGCTTTTTTTCTTTGTCCTTGTCCCTGTTTCTTAGCTTGGGGCAGTTATCTTTAACATGCCTTTCTTCGTTGCAGTGGTAGCATCTGATCGTCCTTTTCTTTCTACCCTGTAGATAGTTAGTTTTTCTTGATTTAAATAACTTTTTAAAATGCCTTACCATCATTACCATTTCCTCGTCGCCGAGAGAAGATTCTGACTCATGTTCGTCTCTCAATGCCTTGAGCGCGATGTTGTGCTTTGGCTCCTTCATACCTACACATCTCGATTCATGCACTTCAAAGTTGAAAATAATTCCTCTAAGGTAATAGATTCTAAGTCCTTAGAGATATAGAAGACATTTACTAATAATGCCCATTTTGTATTTCTAAGGAAAGTATTAAGAGCGTACCTTAACAAATCTCGGTTACTTACCTTTTCTCTAAGATTCGAAAATCCAGTGATGAGCTCCTTAATCCTCGAGTGAAGATGTGCAATCGTTTCATCTTCTTCAAATCGTAGGTTGGTGAGCTGGTTGCGATGTAAGTCTCATCTCGCGAGCTTGGCTTCGGACGTCCCTTTGTGTAGCTCAAAGAACTTCTCCCAAAGCTCCTTTGCTAAGTTGCAGGTGTTGATCCGATTGACTTCTTGTGACGGAAGGACGCTTAGCAGGTGGAACTCTGCTTTGTCATTTGCCATGTAGTCAGCCTGCTCCTTTTTCGTCCACTTGTATTCTTCCATACATTCGGGTGCTATAAAATCGAACTTCATTATTAAAAGTAATTCAAAGTCGGTTTTAAAGAATACTTGCATTCGCTTTTTCCAGCTAGCGAACTCCCCCTCGAACTTCGACAGGTATATGCTCGGTCCAACCATCGCCTTTGCTTCAATCGACGATTAGTCCACCTGAAGCATCTTGGCTCTGATACCACTTATTAAGACCATTGACCGGCTAGAAAGGGGGTTGAATAGACCTGCACAAATTAAAATAGAAATACCCTTCTCGGACTTAAATGAACACTTGCATAAAATAAGATAAAGAAATAAACTAAAAGAAAGAGACTCAAGAGATTTACTTGGTTGCAACCGGGGAGATTGTTAATCCAAGGAAGTGAACGTGCACTAAAGATCTCCTTTACGTGGAGAAGCCTCTTTACAACAATGACGCACAGAAAATGAGCAGCTAAATGGAAACTAATGTGTGTACAAGTGTTGTCTACAATAATGCTTGCTGTTCTTAAGCTTATGGACTAAGGCTGTATTTATAGCCTTAGTCAGGGCGCTTGGAAGGGAACCAGACGCCTGGAGGGGGATAAAATTTTATCTCCTTCAAAATGAATCTTGGTCAAACGTGATCCAGATAAAACTCTGTTCCGGGCACCCGGAGGGTTTCGGGCGCCTGGAACAACTCAGGGCGCCCGGACCCTTAAAGTCAACAATATTGACGTTTTTAGTCCGGGTCCTCTGCTCCAGTTCTACTCGCATCGGCCTGGGTCTTCCACTCTACTCGCTTGGGTGATTTCGGTCATTGGGAATCGGGCTCACCCGAACCCAATTTCCAGCCTTTAAGCAAACTTGCACTCTGACTTCTCGTCCCTTGGAAGTGTCGTGCGCCTCCTTGTTCACCCGTGTACTCTTCCGCAGCACCTCATCCCTCGAATGCACCGAGCCCGTTGGCTCTCTCCTGTGCTGTTCTTCTCGCTAGCTACGTCTTTTGCACGACTTCCTGTGCTCCTAAGCTCCTGCACACTTAGACACAAGTTTAAAACACCAAAGGACCTAACTTAACTTATTTTATTACATCAAAATAACCTTGGGGTTCCAACACCTTTTTCAAGAATGGTCAAAGTAATTTTCTTTTAAGTAAAGAAATTAAATTTTTTAAAAAAATTCTAAGCAAATAATTTTCAAGTCAGAGAACTTTGAAAAATAGATTTGATGTGTAATTTTAAACAAGAGGATTTATGGAAATATATTCCCAAGCAAATTTTCAAAATATATCACAACTAATTTTTAAAATAATTTTCCAAGTATTTTCTAAAAATAACTTTCAAAAAAATAATCAAATTAAGAAATTTTGTAAGTATTTTTAGAGGATGTTTTTAATGAAGTTTATCAAAGAAACTTTCAAAATGGCTTTCAAAGAAATTTTTAAAATGTTAAAAAAATTGTCAAATGACTTTTCAAAGTATTTTTCAAACAAAAGCTAAGATTGTAACAGATTTACAAAGTAATTTTCAAAACACTTGGAAAGTAATTTTCAAAATATTTTCAGAATATTTTTTAATTTGTCAAAATAGATCTTCTCCCTTAATCTGATATTACTTTTAAAAATAATCATCTAAAAGTTTATCCTTAATTAAGTGTCTAATCTTTAGTTACTAACTAACTAATAGAAGATAATAGCATTTACTAGATTAGTTAAGTTAAGTATATTTATCCAGCTAGTTATTCACTGGAAGGACTACTTAACTTGATCAATATATTTTGGTATTTTTCACCTAGATTTATATTGATGCACCGATAGAAACATCTGAAGTCTAAGTAATATCCTATGCATCTCACACATTTCTATGTTTTTGAATACACAAGCAAGGTAATCTGAATGTACTTTGTGAGATGTTGCCTACCTAGAACTATAGGTTCATACTTTCTAGAGGGAATATATAGGCTAAGTCCATAATGAATTTTGTTAAAACTAGGACAAAATGGCTTTTTTTATAAAATATAATTTAAGGAGGTATAATAATTTGTGTATAAAAATATGTTTAAATAAGTTTTGAAAAATGATGTTTTTGAAAAGGATTATTAAAATTTTTGAAACAATTTTGCAACAAACACCTAAGATTTTCAGAGTTTAAAAATAGACTTTTAAAAGAAAACATAGTAAGTCCTAGTCTAGCATGCACAACCTTAATTGAGCAAGTAAGTAAATAAGCAACAAAGCCATGTCAATACATATCCAAAATCACCATCAACAAGTATGTCTACATAATCCATAAGTCAAGTCTAGAACTAGTCAGTAGATGGAGGTGGTGGAGGCTAAGTCAGACGCAATAATAAAAGAAGATCCTCCATCTGCTGAAATCCAGTAGCGACATCGTCACGGAGGCTGGACATGGATGCAGTGATATCCTCGTGGAGACTATGAACAGACTGCTCTATATAGGTGGATGACTCCACTAGACGAGTAACTCTCTCACTTAGAGACAGGAAAGTAGGAGTGATGGAATTGAATAACTCAAGAAAAGTAAATTCTGGCGTCGCCTCCTCAGCTATCTCGGGTGCCTCGGGTGGATCCAGTGGTGGAACACCCCCTCTCTAGCATAGACCCCTTGAACATCTACATCTATATGAACTAGCGAAAACTGTCTCTGACCTATAATATCATACTCACTCAATGGAGTGAGTGTGCCCTGGGTAATGTCTAGGCCTATAGCTGAAAAAAGAAAAGTCAATATGTGATAGTAGGGCATATGGATCTTGCCCTTAGTGATGATGCTAGATGCAGGTAGAATGTTATGAAACATGTGCAAGGAGATGTCTATATCTAACCTCTGGCACAAAGCATAAAGGTAGAATGAATGTGATAATCTGATGGTGGTAACATCCCTAGATTTAACAAGTAGAATGCATGTGCTAAGGACTCTATATAGTATATAGTCCTATACTCTTAAAGACAGTGATATGAAGTTAGTCAATGTGGAAACCCTCTCTGTCCCCAAAAGATATAAATGGATGACATCTAAGGTAATGTGAGAGTAAGGCTCACCAAAGGGCAGATCTCTACTAGGGTAGTAGAGAAAGGGATAGCTGGATGGTCTAAGTCCTAAGTTATCCCTTAGAACTATAGGTGAAAATCTAAAGTCATTCCTGCTATTCTGGTAGAATAGGTTAGATCATCAATTTTAACCAAATTGTTATAAAATTGAGCATCGAGAGCTAGGTTAACTGACTTATTATAATAAGCTAATTTGTCAAGCTGATAATAGTCAATTATTTCTATAATGCCCATGCAATGTTTAGTAAAATATGACCTAGGTAGATACCTAGTTTTTAGATGTATATATGTATGCATTAAAAACCTAAGCCTTGGCATCTCAATGGGGAATCTATTCTCCTCGGGGGGGGGGGGTATCATCCCTTGTAGTAAAAGGGGGATTGAGAATCTACTTTTTCCTAAACAAGCATATATAGTACATAAAAAAAATCCAAAAACAACTTTATTTAAAGGAAAATTAGGGTTAAAAGTTATACCTAGGAGGCATGGTGTTTGAATCTTGTGAAAAGGGTGAAATCCTAGAGAGAAAAAAGGGGGAAAGGAAGAAAAACTGTGGGGAGGCACCTCTATTCTCGCTTGTGGCAGCGTGAACAGAGGCGACGACTCGCTTCTGTGAAGTTATGATTTTAGGATTGGAGGTGCCTCCGTTGAAGGGAGGTGCCTCAGTTGGCTTGAACGGAGGCTCCTCTATTGGTCTGAGGCACCTCACTTGACTTTGAGCAGGAAAGTTACCACCTTAGTGGAGATGCGTCTCTGTTATCTTAAGATGCCTCCGACCGGTTGATTTCACAAATTAATTGAGTTTTACAGTTATTTTATTTATATAATTTTTAAAGTTAATTTTTAAAATGATTTTAAAAAATTTATTAAGTAAGAATTTAATTTTAATTAAGCTAAAGTTTAAACAAGTTAAAGTTTTAATTGAGTTCAATTGAGTTTTAATTCAATTAAAGTTTAATTTTGATTAATTTAATTTTTAATTTAAGTTTAACTTAATTTTTAGTTTAAGTTTGAAATTTTAATTAGATTTAATTAAGTTTAGTATTTTAATTAAGTTTAAAATTTTAATTAAGTATTAAATTAAGTTTAAGTTTTAGGGTTTTAAATTAGTTTAATTTTAATTTAATTATGATTTAATTTAATTTAATTTAAATTTAAATTTAATTTAATTTAATTTTAAGAATCATCTCACTCGACGTAATTGTTCAACCAAGATATCTTATAGTTTTGTGAGAAGAATTAGTTAAGTTTTGAAGATGATTTGACTTTGTGTTAGATTCAGATCTAATTGTTAGTTAATTAAATGCACATTTCAGAAATTGGCTTCCACGTAGTGGTGAGGCACAAGGGCCTTCTTGGGTATTGGAGCAATGACTACTTTCTAAGACAAAGCCTTTTAATAAAATTATTCATTTAATTAACTTATTGAGAAACCCTAGTCTAGCCAGTGTAGGATGTAGCAAGGTAGCTTCGATTAGTTCTACTTAGCCAAACAGACCAAGAGGGGTATGTCTTACCCCCACTTGACTCCTAGACCATACTTCCCTAGCGTATTATCATCTTGTTCTATCCTAGTACTAGGTTGGACAAGAGTCAAATTATCTTTTTAGTCTAAACGTAATTATCTAATGGGAGACTATTATTTTAGACGTGTCAGCTAGTTTGATGTCTCCCCCTGAATCATTGAACTTGAGTTTTGTCTTAATTTTAGGTTTATTTTGATTTGTTTTGTAGTTGTAGTATACTTGATTATATCTTTATTCATGGGATTTAAGTTTTTTGCTTTGATTTGGGCTTGTAGCCCAAGTTTAGACTTGGTTTAGTTGAGTTGAACTTGTAGTTTGAGTTTAGATTTGGTTTATTAGATTTATTTAAGAGATTATCTTATTTTGTGTTCATATAATGGATTTTATTTTTTAGGTTTATAAAGTTGGTTTGGTCTTACTTTCTTGGTTAGACAAGCTTTTAGAACACATGCTTTGGATTATTTTTTTATTTTGGCTTATTAATGAGAAAAATGTTTTATTTGCTGAGCTAAACTTATATTCGAGTCTGGATTTATTATACACAGCTCGTTGAGATCCAAGTATCATATCTAAGTACTTAGATATGGTTGTAAACTTTTCTAACAGTTCTTTAAATTTTATAACTTTAACTTTCAATTTGGAATTTTCTTCCTCAAGTTTTGCAACTTGAGTTGAATTTTCAAATTGAGATGGTTTAGTTGTTGGGTTTGATTTCAGTTGTTCCTTAAGGTTTTGATTTTCCTTAAGGAGAAGTTTAATTTCATTTTTCAGATTTAGTTAATTTTTTATTCATGCATGCAATAATTTTAAAAAATTGAGCAGATAATTTAGAGTTAACCTCGTTAGAACCTTCGAAAATGAGTACAGACTCGTGGCTCAACTCAGACTCAGACTCGTCTTCTTATTCCAACTCGCTTTCTGATTCCGGTCCAATTGCCATTAGTGCAAGGTAGTTGTTCTACTTTAGTTTGTCATTGTCTAAATCTTCTGAAGATGACTCATCCCAAGTCACTTTGAGGGCCTTTTTTTCTTAAATTTCTTCGACTTGTCTTCCTTGAGATTTGGACACTCGTGCTTGTAATGCCCCTTTTTGTTGCACCCATAGCAAGTGATGCTTGATTTGTTGAGGTTAGGCTTGATTATCTTTTGAATATTCTTTTTACTGAAATCCTTCTTCCTTCTGGTGAGCATCTTCCTTACCATATTCACCAGTTGCTCTTCTTCATCTAAGTATGAGTCAAAATCGATCTCTGGTTCAGGTTGGGTTTTGATCTTTATTTCTTTTGAGAAACGTACAAGAAAAGCAATACCTTTCTTGATCTTTTGGGAGTTAGTTTATTCATGCAGTTCTAGTTCATAAAATAATTCGTCTAATTTTAACTTGGATAAATTCCTAGAAATTTTATAAGCATTACTATCGATGCCCATAGTGCATTTTAGGGAAATGAGTTTAGGGTATACCTTATGATATCTCATTTCTCCATCTAGTGGCTAATCATGTGGAGTCCATTGGCAATGCCTTGATCCTCATGTATAGATAGTTCACCATCTGTCCATCCTGTATTTTAATATTCAATAAATTATTTAAGAGTAAGTGACATTTTATTACCTTAGCATCATTTGTTCCTTTGTATAGTTCGACGAGTTTGTCACATAGCTCTTTTGCATTCTCGTGTGGGCCTACACAGTTCAGTTTTTCCTTTGTTAGTCTACATTGAATGGTGTTCAATGCTTTGTTGTCAGTTTATGCCCTCCTTTTCATCTATGTCCAATTCTCTAGAGGATGAGCATATTGTTGTTGTCCCTTGGAGCTGTGTATCCTTGTCTAACGCAAAACCACTGTTTGATGTCAGTCTTTAGATAAACCTCCATTCTACTCTTCCAATAAGGGAAATCATATCCATTGAATAGCGGTGAACGAACAGTACTATAGCCTTCACTTTTTTCCATTTAAAAAAACCTTGCACACAAAAAGAAACAACCAGAAAAATCTTAAGACTAAGTCTTGGATTAGTAATGTAGGAGATAAAGAAAGATAAGGCTCAAATAGTGTTGCACCAATTTTGAGCAGTCGAAAAACTTGGAATGAAAAAATTATCTAAAAAGGTAATTGTACCAATTTAAATAAATTCAAAAAACTGAAACAAAAAGTGAAATGAAAGAAAGCAAATAAATAATCCCCCTACTCAATTTGTAGTTGCACCAATTCATAGCAAACAGAGCTTTGATACCACTTGTAGGATTGATGCACATGTGAGAGGGGGAAGGGGTGAATCACATGTATTTTAGAAATAGAGTCCTTTTTTATGACTTAAAGAAAAGTGCAGTGAAAAAACTATATATAAGCGAAAAACACAAGACTCGGTTAGTTACTTGGTTCGGAGACTTTGGCTACTGCTACTCCAAGATCTACGATCCCTTTGACCGTATTGATGAGAATCCACTAAAAGCCTCTTCCGGAATCGCCGAAAAAGTAAATCGAGTACAATAATAACAAAGGATAGTGAAACAAACTACACTGTCTTAGTAATAAAATAAATGACAATAATTTAAATTTACTAACACGTGATTATCAAAGTTGAGAGCCCATGTGTTGGTGTCGGTCCGCCGGTAGTGGTCGGATGTAGCAGTAGCAAGGAGTAGCACGGTAGTAGCACCAAGACATAGTAGTAGAAAGGTCGTAGTAGCTCGTATAGAAGTTGTGTATAATGTTCGACAACTTATTTTATAGATGATATAAGGTGCCTCCTTCCCTTAGCGGCGCCTCCAATCGATCTGATCTTCATTAAAGATAGCAGCTCTTATCCGCATGGAGGCACCTCCTTCCCACTGCAAGCACCTCGATTCGCCAAGGATTTATCCTTCATGGTCTCAATCCTTATACGCAATGGGGAGGCGCCTCCTTCCACCTGATGTGCCTCCATGCCTTTTGCACTAAGGCATCTCCACACCTCCAGCATAGAGGCTTTGGCCAACTGCTCAGAGGTGCCTCAAATCCAATTTGAGGTACCTTGAGTGAACAATATCCGAGGCTTCTTTAGCTTCTAACTCCTGCAGAGACATACTAGTGCACAGAAAAATAATAGAACATGTAATAGAGTTGACACAATTGTAAGCATTATTAATTAGATCATGTTCTCCAGACCAGGATCTAGTCTTAGTCTCAATTTAGACTTTTAAAATGGATCTAAGCTGGACCAACACCTAAAATTCTCTAACTGGGACTCGTCCTCACTAGATCACTCTCCTTTAGTGACTTACCTCACTTATCATGCAGAATTTCTTGACTCTCCTTTGACCCATCAAGTCTTCCTGCCAGTTGTCAGGTTTGCAGACCTAATTGGACTTCAGCCAACTATTAGGTCCCATAGACTTAGCTGGACTTCCTACCAGATATTAGGTTACACCTTGACCTATCTGGACTTTCCACCATCTATCAAGTCTAACATACCTACTTTGATTTCATACTTGGTATCGGGTCTTCTAGACCCATCAAGTCCTGCACACTTGGTAAGAGCATTAGATCACATAGAACCTAACAACCTAACTTTAACCATTTATCATTCATCAAAATATAATTTTATCATTGGTGTTCACTACACCAATAGTGACTTCTTTTGGTCCCTAATAAAGGAGCCCCCCCCCCCCCGGCCGCGCGCCCCGCCCTGCCAAGGGATTTCAATCACCTGCTAGGAAGGGTGACCAAGTACATTAACATGGAGGAGGCTTAGTCCGTTCGAAAGAAGGAAGTAGTTGTGCCTACTCCTATCACAACCTCAGAGTGTCGAGCTCATCTTCCTCTTTTGCAACACAAAGGACCCTAATCAAGCTATCCATTGTATCCTCACGAATAGAGGCCAAATGCAGTCCAACATGTAGAAGCTGCTCGGACTCCATTCCCTGAGCCCCACTGATGGACCCAACTGTTTTGCACTTACCACTGGACGGAAACTCATAGCACGCAAGAGTGTTATAAATACAACCAGCGGATGCACTGAGTGACTGACCAAGGGTTTCATCAGAGGTCACAATCTCCAAACAATAGACACTATCAATGATCGAACGAATCCATAGGGTGGGGCCTTGGGAATGCCGATCGGAATTGATAGGAGCCTCAGTAAAGAAACAATCGAGTCGTTGCTCAAGCCCTTGCTAAGCCTCTATGCTAGCTAACATGGCAGAAAGAAAATCATAGCAATGTCGCTCGGGAGGCATTAGTATGATAGTTGGTGGTTGGACTGATGAAGACTCTAACCGAGCTAGAAAGTCACACACTCGCCAATTAAAAATTCATGTAGTCGGATGTAGCTGAGAGCATGCGCACGAACTGAAAATAAGCTTGGATCCCAAGGACTTAGAAGGGTGGAAGTACGGCACGATGATGCCTTGATCATCAAGGCTGTTATAGCTAACTATAATATATATCGTACCATTGTTGATATAGGAAACTCTATCAATATTATCTTCAAGAAGATGTTTCGATCAGCCGTAAATCGAGAAGAGTGAATTGCAGCCCATGACAACACTTTTGTATAGATTCACTAACAATGAAGTGCAGCCGATCAGACAGATCAAATTGGCTATCACTTTGGGGGAGGAGCCCCTAATTAGGACTTGGTGGTCAACCTTCATATTGGTTGATGTGCCTTTGGCTTGCAACATGATTTTAGGTTGACTGAAGTTGAATGAATTCCGAGCGATCGTCTCCACCTTTTGCTAAAAGATCAAGTTTTCGGTTGATGACTTGGTGGGAGAGGTGAAGGGGGACCATCTGGTGGCATACAAGTGTTATGTAGATGTGATCAAGACCGAAGCTTGCATAGTTCTAAAGGTCCAGTGAGTGGAGGTCAAAGCCATCCCCAACGCTCATTTATGAAGAGAAGGAAGAGGTGCAAATACATCTAGGCCAGCTGGAGACCGCCACTCAAATAGCGGCTAACCTGACCCCAGAGTTCAACGATGATCTAGTCATGTGCCTAACGCATAACAATGATGTGTTTGCTTGGACACCTTAGGAGATCACTGGCATCTTGCCAAGCATCAAGGAGCATGTCCTCTCAGGTGCATGGCCTATCAAGCAAAGGAAGAGAGATTTTGTAGTCAAGCAGAATAAGATCATCCAAGCAGAAGTTAATAAATTGCTCGGGGCTGAGCACATTCAAGAGATATAATTCCAGAGATGGTTGGCCTCCTAGTATCCAAACCTAGGAATAAATGGAGTGTTTACATGGACTTTAGAGATCTGAACAGAGCATGTCCAAAAGTTATTATCTCTTGCCACACATCGACCAAGTGGTGGACTCGACCTCCGGTTGTGAGCTGATATGCATGTTATGTTGGTACCTTTGGAGGCTGGCAAGAGGGGAGGGTGAATTTCCCTGAAAAAAAAATAAATCTACCCTTTCTCGGACTTTCAACTCAATTAAGAACACTTGTAAAAAATAAAGAGACTAAGTAAATAGAATTAGACACAAAGGAGTTACTTGGTTTGCAATCAGAAGATTGCTAATCCAAGGAGAATGAAGCGCACTATCTGAAGATCTCCTTCGGACAGAGTAGCCTCTTACAGCATTCACAGCATACAAAAGAAAAGTATAACAAAGAGAAATGGATTACAAGTGAATTCATCTAACTGTTGAAATCAGTGCTATATTTATAACATTATTTGGAGCGCCTAGAAGGGTTCCGGACACCTCGAGGGGGATAGAATTCTATCCCTAACGCTTCGGTCAGCGTCCACATCATCGATGATAAAATTTGGGTTCTAGGTGCCCGGACTCAAAAAGGCTCCGGGAGCCCGGACTACATAAGTCAACAAAGTTGACTTTTTGCGATCCGGTTCCTCTACCCTAGTTTAGCTAGTCTCGGTCCGGGTTTTCCACTCCGACTCCGCTAGCTTGGGTGATCTCGACCATCTAGAATAGGGCTCACTTGAACCCAACTTCTGACCTTCTCCTCGAGCAGCCTTCCTCCCCGATTTCTCGTCCCTCGAACGTCGCGTACGTTCTTCTCGTACACAGGTGTACTCTTCCGTGACATCTCGTCTCTCGGACGCACCGAGGCCATCAGCTCTTTCCCAGTGCCGTCATTCTCACTAGCCGCGTCTTCCGCTCAACTTCCCGTGCTCCTAATTAAGCTCCTGCACACTTAGACACAAGGGTTAAACTAAACATGACCTAACTTAACTTGTTTGATCACATCAAAACACCTTGGGGTTCCAACAATCTCTCCCTTTTTGATATGAGCAACCCAAGTAAAGATAGGGTAAACAAATGCAAAAAAAAAATAATTAATTTTACAAATAAGTGTAAAAAGATTTTTAGTTTAAAAATTGGATTATACTACCTCCCCCTAGACTTAATATCCTTCTCCCCCTTTGATCACATAAAAAAATAGAGTTTCTTAACAAGTCTAAGGTTAAATTTAATTTAAAAAATTTACAATAAATTTAAAAATTTTAAGTGTTTTTAAAAAAATTTCTAAGTGAAAATTTTCAGGCAGAAAAATTTCTAAGTAAGAAAATTTATAAGTAAGAAAAATTTTAATTTTCTAAGTTAAAAATAAAATTTTTGTGCAACGGAATAAATAACAAAAAAAATATTTTAAATGGAATAATTTAAATATTGAATTTTTCAATTTTTTTAGAAGAAACTTTAATAAGTGTTAAGTGTTTGCAAAAGTTTCTAAGTAAGAAATTTTTTTAAAAAATATTTCTAAGATAAAGATAATATTTTTTAAAAAAAATCTAAGTTTTTGCTAACATAAATATTGTTGAAAATATTTTCTAAAACAAATTGAGTAACCCTTTAAAGAATTAAGTAATTTCAATTCAATGCTTTTTCAGTTAGTCAATTAAACTTTTTATTTCAATACTTAGCTTCCAGGCAATAGCGAGGCACTAGACCTTCTTGGTTATTGGAGCAACTGTAACACCCCACCCTCCTCACTACTGGTCTGTGAGGGTAGAGCGCTACTGGACTACTAACTTTACTTAACTAATATTGCACGCATGTAAATATCAATACAGAAACTCTCTAAACATGCAACTGATAGCAGCGGAAAACATAAATAACTTATCTCTACATTCTACTTCAGCATGTATACACAACTAAAATCGTACATCAATCTAAACATGCTGAAATATATGTAATAATCTAAACATGCATGCAACATTAACACAACTCAAATAGTGAGACTAATATGCATAGCAATTCTAATGAGAAAATTCTAAATACATAAGTCACTTTATGGATAAAATCATCTACAT
>JBBMJZ010000019.1:4018260-4044815 GCA_037833815.1 Zingiber zerumbet | reverse complement strand
CCATGCGCCTATGGCCTGTGTACCTGCATGAACCTCCCTCCATATCCGTGGGGCCGGCACTAGGGGGGCCGCTAAGGAAGCGGATCTACTTTTTTTTTTTTGATACCTGCACTAGCCCTCAGGACGTAACGCAGACGGTGAAGGCATACCATCTCTGGCGTAATGATCAGGGGTCGATTCTCAGGAACTAACGACCTAGGGTTTACCCACCATGCACCTATGACCTATGTACCTACATATATTTCCCGCTATATCTGTAGGGCCGACACTATGGGGTCGGTAAGATAGCGGATCTATCTTTTTTTTATACATGCACTAGCCCTAGGGCGTAGCACAAATGGTGGACACATGACATCTCTGGCGTAATGACTAGGGGTCAATTCTCAGAAACTGATAATATAGAGTTTACCCCATAATACGCCTGACAGCTATATATCTATATATATCTCCCTCCATATTTGTGAGACTGACACTAAAGAACCATTACTATAACAGATCTACATACCTGCACTATAAGCCACATCTAAGTATGTATCGAAACTTACTCTTATTAGCAGTAATACTAGCTAGTACATGGCAGGAGACTTTCTTTACCGTATTGTTTCTTTTCAGGGAAAAAAAAAAGAATAAGGTTTCAGATAGAAGTTGACTTTGACATTTAGCGAGTGCACAAAACTCCACTATCCCTCTTCACTTGTGTTCAGTGTTTAAAGGTCTATATTTTGTCTTCCAACAGTCCAACAATAGCGAAACCTGTGTTAAGTCTTACCTCAGGCTAACTTCACATAAAAAAAAATGTGTTTCAAAATGGAGAAACAAACAAAAACTTGTTCACAAAAGTCAGTAAGATCTCATTTGCCCAAGTCTTGACAAAATAAAGCTGGTTTACTTTGTCCTAACGTGAAAATGCATGCACAAGTGACAAACTAATACAAGGGATTGTTGGGAAATGCAAAACCCTCGCTAGTCTCGACTGGATTGCTGGTTGGTAGCAACATGTTTTTTCATTGCATCCACTGATTGTTGAGTGAAAAACTTCTGCCTAAGCTTTACATATGGGTAGCTTATAACTGATAGGATGTGTGCAGGCTTGGAGAAGGAATAGATTTCATACCAGACCTTGTCATTCTCGTCCCGTTCAATCGAGAAACGCTCCTCGCCAGCCTACTTGCAGTATATAGGAAAGCAGACAAGGATGTAAGAGAAGGTTGCAGAAACAAATAAAGCAATTAATGAGAGCTGCGGAATTGTTCTGTCAGTAACACAACCAACTAGTGGAAAAAAGACTACAACATACCCAATCAAAATAGTATTCACTGCCAAGTTATATGGATTTTTCTCTTTTTCCAAAAAGAAGGTTATGTGAATCCTTCTAAGTATCCTTTTTTCATTGTATAATAAATGGCTCTATAATTCTCCAGATAAGTTGGATCCACCCTACATAAAGTTGAGCTGATGATATGAATTGTGGATGGATACATATAATTCGAAGGACCATTAACAAAAATTCACATTTTTAACACTCAGAGAAAAGCAAATAATAGTCCTACTCATGGACAGGCATACTAAAACAAAGATTTCATAAAAGTTACCACCTACAAAGAGATTATTGGGAAAATGACACCTGGTTTGATAAATGGTCATAAATTTACCCTCACCATCTAGAGTTTCATGAATTATATTCACATTTGTAACACTAAAGAAAAGCAAATACTGGTCCTACTTATGGAGAGACTTACTAAAACAAAGATTTCATAGAAATTAGCACCTACAAATAGACTATTGGGGAAATGACACATTCTTCTGGTTTGATAAATGGCCACAATCATCTGGAATTTATTGAATTATTCAATGGAAAGATATAAAATTAACAGAATCAGAACTGAGAAAATGACTTGGGACTGAAACTAACTCAGCAAAAACAGACTCCTCATACAGCCCATCAGAGAAGGCTCAGGAACTTTTCAGCTAACCATGCTGGAAAGGATATCATGAGGTGGAGATGGATCTCCAATGGAGACTTTTACTGTCAAATCTGAATACCAAGTTTTAACAGAATTTGGCACAGTGAAGTCCAATCTGTACATATTATGGGGATCCCTTTGCAGCTATACGATCAAATTCTTTAATTGGTGCTAATTAATGGGGGTGATTAAACCCCAAAGTGAAGCTGAAAAGGAAAGGTCTAACTCTGGGTGATGAAACATGTGTCCTTTGCCAGTGCAATGCTGAACGACTGATTCAGGAATTGTAAATATATTAGATCCAGGTGGTGGCGTATTGCAGAATCTGTGAAGCTCAACCTTGA
This sequence comes from Zingiber zerumbet, assembly GCA_037833815.1. Lineage (NCBI taxonomy): Eukaryota > Viridiplantae > Streptophyta > Magnoliopsida > Zingiberales > Zingiberaceae > Zingiber > Zingiber zerumbet. The sequence goes on along the minus strand of JBBMJZ010000019.1, from coordinate 4,042,507 downwards.
TGACTCTGCAGCAGATTTATTGTTCAATGGTGAGATGACCAAGAAGCAAACTCTCACATGGTGCCAAGCATGGACCTGGATTATCTGAAAATCATCTTCCAAGAAGAGTCATGGCAAAGGCCTCCTGTACAATGGTCTCTATTATGCAAGAGCTGGCTGTATAGACTATAGATTGTCAGAAAAAAGAAAACTGAAAGAAGAGAAATGAACAAGAAAAATCATGAACTCCCTGAAATTGATTTCCCATGAAAGAAAGATGGCCAATTTGACAGTTGCAACCTCTACAAAGTTTCTCAACTAGCTCATAGCTTTGGTAGTCATTTCTATTAGTTTCACCAGTGCCATTAACAGTTAGCAGTTTATTTAGTTGCTCAGTATCCATAATTAATAGTAGTTACGTTAGTTGGTTAGTTGATGCATTCTCATGCATTACAATTTAGACTGGACTCTATATTGACCAATATATTGGTTGGAGTCTCTCCTACTGCTTATCCTTTTTTCCTCAAAGGGTAAACGTATGCATCATCTGGTTTCACCAAGCTTACCACGACTTGATTCAAATAACCAACTTTCATTAAATCAATAATCATCCTTCTGAAAGTTTTTGGATGTCCAGATAAATAATATTACTCTGTTAGACAAGCCAAACTCTCTCTCTCTCTCTCTCTCTCTCTCTCTCTCTCTATATATATATATATATATATATAAATCAAGAATGCAAGTGATGAAGCACCATGAACCAACAATCTCCAATAGAGAACAAACAAAGTTCAAGTTAATTGAAATAAAGTGGTTAGAGTCTCACTTAAATGCCCCAACATTAACCTATTTTCCTAAAAGCTACATAAGAAATAATTTATTCCCTAATTACCTGGTAAATATATAACCCAATTACTAAATATTCTCCTAAAAACAAGTGCTTTGGGAATCAATTTAAATCTTACAACCCAAGCAAATTAGAACTTCCAATAAATTTTATTAATTTTCAAACTTCATTATTATCCTCCACCATAACAATTAGACTCCAAAGCAAGTTGTCAACAGTCAATTAGGCATAAATCACACAACCCATGTAAATTAAAACTTCCAAAATTGAAAATTTTAAATTTAAATTTTATTAATTTAAACTTCATTATTCACCTCTACCTATAGGAATTAGACTCCAAATCAAATTGTAAACATCTTCAATTAGGCATAAACCATACAACCCATTTAAATTAAACTTCCAAAATTAACATTTTTGAATTTAAATTTTATTAATTTAAATTGCTGTATTTAATTGCACCCTTATATTCTTTTCAATCCTTAAGATATTGAGCTTTGATTTTTACCATTTTTGTCACCTTTTCCAATAAACAAGGAACGATGTGACCAATAATAAAATTCAAGTGCTCTTTGTGGTTCACTAGTGATAAAGACAACATAAACAATTGGAGGCTCAAACGTCTCCATAGTATAACATGCATTGTAGTCAATTTTCCTCACAATATAGCTAAATAAATTTGATAAAAGGAAGCTGAAGTAGTAATAAGATAATTTGAGTTCATCAATCAAGAGGAGAATCTGTTGTGTCATTAAGCAATAACCATTACTAAATATAATTTATTTTTTAGTGTTGACGTATGTCTCTTCTATATCTCAATAAGAACCTGACTATGGTGGCAAGTTGTAAACAAGAAAATCAATTCTTCCTAGGCTAACAAGTGTTAGAGTAATACACAATTACAAATGAATATATATTAAGTCTTTAAGCATACTGAGTTCAATATTCTCTTTTAGGATAGCATGAAGGTCTTCATTGTGTTGATCTATGGGTCTAAGTCGTAGTTCATGGTAAGTTAAACCTTCTCTAAAGCGAATGAGTTATGAAGGGGCTTTTCTAAGGTCAATTCTTATGGTTCAATTAGCTATTGATTATTGGCAAAAGAAGAGTGACTTGGTGGAATAACAAGGTTGGTGGTCTTGTAATAGAAGGTACCAAATAATTACATGTTACTTTGGAGTTAAGTCACATGCTTTAATTAAAAGTTAATCAATTTCAAGTGAAGGGCTCGGATTGTCTTTAATTTAGGTACTATTTTAGGATAATTCACTCCCTTTTTAACTCAAGTTTGTGCAATTGTGACCTGTGAACTTTTTTATGTAGGGTAGTACTTATTCTGTACCACTTTGTAATAGGATTTCTTTTTCCCTATGTAGTATTCAATCTTTCCAGCATTATGATATTCTTTTATTTAAGTAAAAAAAAAAATTATCTTCTATGGGTTTAAGTAAAAATATATGTTGAAAAATATTTTTCAATTAGTCTTCATTTCGTTGGCAGGGACCACTAATGCCACGTTGCCGGCCAATGTTAAAACATAGACCAATGTTATGTATGGATGCATCAAATAGTTGCGCTAATACTAGGTTGTTCCCTAGAAAGAACGTGTTGTAGGATTTGACTGCAACGTTTATAAGAATAATTGTCTTAGATTTGGAGCATGGAATGTAGGTAGCTCAACTACAAAGTAATGGAGGTAGTAGATACTATGATAATGAGAAGAATTAATATTTTATGTTTACGAGAAATAAGTAAGAGAGAAGGCAAAAATGATAGAGAACAAAGTTTTAAGTTATGGTACACAAAAAAGTAAAAGTTAAAGAAAAAATAAAGTAGGAATTGTTGTACATTGTTCGTTAAAGGATGAAATAGTATAAGTAATGAGGAAAGAAGATAAGATTATAAATCTCAAGATAGTGACAACAAAAGAAACTTCTGTAATTAGTATGTAAGCACCTAAGTACGATTAGATGAAGACATCAAACATATGTCTTGAGAAGACCAAGATGAGATAATACAAAAAATTCTGACAAGTCAAATGACTTCACTAGGAGGAGATCTAAATAGAGTAAGAAATAAAGAATATGATAGGCACATAGGGGTTATGGTTTTTGAACAAGAAATGTAGAAGGAAAAGTTGTATTGGGTTTCGCAAAACCATATGAACTTATAATAACTAATAAGTTTTTCAAAAAGAGAGAAGAACACCGAGTTATGTTCAAAAGTGGGTACAATAAGTCGCAAATTGATTTTCTTATGATTGGGATAGAAAAATTTATAAAGATAACAAGGTTAGCCATGGAGAAAATTAAGCATCCAATTAAGTTAGTGGCGTTAAATACATGCCTCAAACATACAATCAATCAATGGAAAATGTGCATGGCTCCTACGATCAAGTGGTGGAAGTTAAAAGATAAGAAGCAAAATATCTTTAAAGAGAGTATAGGAACACAAGTATTAGGAGAAACATATGGCAACTTGAATATAACATGAGATAAGATGACATCAAATTTAGAAATAATGACCAAGGGAGTACTTAGTGAATCAAGAGGGTGAGCTCCATTAAATAAAGAATCTTAGTGGTGAAATAAGAAAATACAAAAAAAAATTGAAAAAAAAGATCAACGTATAAATTATTGTATACTTGAAAGAACGAAAACAGTTTAAAAAGTATGCACTAGCCAAGAAAAAGGTCAAGAGAGTAGTGACTGAAGCTAAGAATGAAGCTTTTGAATGCTTATATTGACAGGTTGATATAAAAGAAGGGAAAAAGAACATCTATAGAATAGCTAAAGGGAGAGAGGAAAATAAGGAATCTTACCCAAATAAGATATATTAAAAATGAATCCAATATATACTAGTAAAGGATGAGGAAATAATGGAGTGATTGAAGAGGTATTTTCATCAATTTTTGAATGAAGATTTAGATTACAACTTAGATGAGAAAATTTAGTAGCTCAGATGAGTATAGAAATTTAAATTTTTATTATAGAATTCAAATTTCAAAAGTAGGACGGACGTTAAATGGGATAAAAAATGGAAAAACGATGGGACAAGATGACATTTCAATAGAGATATGGAAGTGTTTAGGGAAGCAGGATATTAAATGACTTATAAAATTATTCAACCTGATATTGAAAATGAAGTAAATATCTGATCAATGGAGGGTAAATAATTTAATGTCCCGGTATAAAAACAAATGAGACATACAAAATTATATGAATTTTAGAGGCATTAAGCCAATGAGACATACCATGAAATTTGAAAGAAGTGATAGAAAAAAGATTATGGAAGGAGACTAAAGTTATCGAAAATCAATTTGGATTTATCATTTATATCTGAAAGGTCAACAATAGCAACTATATATCGAGTCAGCTGATTTAAAGAGTATAGAAAAAGAAGTAAATATTACACATGATATTCATTCATCTAAAAAAAATCTTATAATAAAGTACTGAGGAAAATTGTGTGAAGAATTATAAAAAAAGGTATGTATATATTAAAATAATTAAGGATATGTATAAAGATGTAATGACAATAGTGATGAATTTGTGTGAATTAACCGAAGCATCTCCTATAAAATATGGTTATATCAAAAATCTCTATGTCCATATCTTTTTTACTTATAGATGAACTCACTCAACATCTAAGACAAGCTACCAAGGTGCATATTATTTGCAAATGACATTGTTTCGGATGATGAGACACGTGAATGAGTAAATTTTAAATTCGAATCTAGCGGAAGACATTAAAAGTTAAAGGTTTTAAGTTTAGTAGAGTAAAGATAAATATATAGAATTTAAGTTTGGCAGTAGAAGACATAGTAAGATAATTGTTAAGATAGGAGATGACGAGTTACCTAAAGTTTTAAGTATCTAGGATCATTTTTACAAAAGAATAAAGGGTTTGATTGTTTTACATAAAATGCAAGTATAGTGTTGAAAAGGACGGTATCAAATGTTCTTTGTGATTGTAAGATACCTTTAAAATTTAAAGGAAAGTTCCACAAAATGACGGTTAGACTTTCTATATTATATGAAGCTGAACGTCGGGCTAAGAAGCTAGCACACAAGCAAAAGATGAAAATGACAAATATAAGGATGCTAAGGTGAATGTGCTGATATATAAGGATAAACAAGATAAAAAATGAGAACATAAGAGAAAGTCGAGGTTGCACCTATTGAGGGAAAACTCCAAGAGACACGTTTAAGATAGTATGTGCATGTACTTAGGTGACTAATAAATACCCGGCTAAGTGATGTAAGATCAGGACAAATACGCATATTAATCAAGAAAGAGGGAGACAAAAGAAGATTTAATTAAACATAAATGAGGATATGGTAGGGGATCAAGCCCAATGATGTAAAAGGATCCATATAATCAACTCCACTTAGTGGGATAAAGACTTAGTAGTTGTTGTAGTCTTCATTTCATTCAAGGTCATAGCCTGATGGGTTTAAGTCCTAGCTTGTCTACGTTTGGCTTAGACAACTTACCAAATTTTTTTAGCAATTATAATGAGTTTTATTGTGACAAATTGTGTTAATCAAAATAGTTTTGTATCTTAATTAGTAAGGGCTTTGGAAGTTGTTACTAAAGTCTACAATTTAACACGCGCCTTTATGTAAACGTGCATGCTTAGGGTTCTCATAGCAATCTTTTCTTTAAAAAAAGATAATTAAGAAATGCATTTGGGTCAAATCTTCCATTAAAGCAAGGGGCCTCTTCCATGACATAATTAGACCTAAAGAAGCGATTTAATTCTTCTCTAAATATAGAATAATGAAATTGTGGACTAGGGTGCTTATTAGCCATGGAGTTATGTGTAGTATAGATAGTATTCATTAGAAAACTTCAAATGATCTAATATAGTTCTCATGAACCAAAGCCTATGCTCCATATATCGTCACTCCTAAATTCTACATCTCGCATTTATTGAGTAACAACAATAATGTTTTCTTTCATCATATTCAACCAACCATATCGTCAAGGTTATAAAAGTAGAATGCAAACTAAGGTACAACTAAGAAAATATGACAGATAATGAATTTATCAAAATTAACATGATAAATGCTGACAAAATAAGTTACTAGTACAAAAATTACATATGATCTTTTTTTAATAAGGTATGATGACATGTAGTAGTTTTGTGAGAAAAACTATGTAAAAATTTAAACAAGTCGACTAATTAAACAAAAGTAATTTTCAAAAGACAAGGAGAAAATGTAGCTGTGTTAAGGTGATGCAAGCTTTCTACTATTGAACTTGGCATGTGTAAATCTATATCGATTAATGGAAAGACTCTTATCTCTTGTGATGTTGCAATTCATCTTCAAATTTGAAACTTGATCTTGTACTAGATTCTAAATTGTTGCAGGTTGAACCTTATATTAATGATTCTCCATTGGATCCTAATATTTTCTTGTAAGTTTTGTCTACAATAGGGATTGTACCAGACACCAAAAGACGGCTCTTCAAATCGCTTGCAGGGCCAATAGCATTCTCGCAACAAGCGAAGGGCAGAAAGAGGTCTTCTTCTATAGAGATGGAATCAATGAGGGGCAAGGAAAAATCTTCGAGTAAAAATGAGGAAGATAAGGAAAAGACATGACAAAGCGAGCATTGAAATAGGTGGGAGGAAAAGTAGCCATGATTTGCTAGTGGTTGGATATGGTGGAGTAGAACTATAGGATGGAGGTGTTGGAGAAGAACATATCTTCTTTAGTGAATGGTCCTAGTCTGAGAAGGATGCAAGTCCAAAGGGTCCTCCTTTGTTGTTCACAAAGACCAAATGGGCAAGGGGGGTCCAAGAGACTTGGAAGACAGCACACAGTTCACTAGACAAGTGAGGAGTAAGCATGGAGATGGCTAAAGGGTTGGCTGTCAGACTAGAAAAAATATGCAAAGGAGAAACTCTCAACAGTTGGTCTTGTAGGAGGCAACAGTAGCTATCTCAAGGGCAGAGCTTGTGCAATGAGAGGGATTTGGCAGCAACTCGAATCTTTGGCTCTTGTGGAGGTGTGGGCAATGTTGGTGGAGAAGATGACGTTTGGGATTCATACAGGTTCTAGAGCGATGGAAGGCAATGCGGAATAAAGGGCATGTATGTAGGTCGGCTTAGGGTGGCAAGAAGTGAGTGATGGTGTGTGTATATAGGAAAGAGGCATCAATGATGATGATTTGTGGAGATATTGTGAAGAGACCATGTTTCACACAAAGTACATAAGGATAGAAAACACCACAGTAGAAATTCAATTCTAAAACAAAACTGATCCACTACTAGAAACCAACAATCACCCTAAAGAACGACCTCATGAAGAGGAAATATTATCAAACCATAGGTACTAAGGTTTCCTAACATTGATCTATTTTCCTCAAACCTAGATAAAAGAATAATCTATCTCCTAATCACTTCATAATAGATAACTGATTTCTTAAATATTCTCTGAAAACAAGATTTAAACTACATAGATTGTTGTGACAATCAAATCAGTTCTTAAACCCCATAAAAATTTCAAATTTAAAGTTTCTTAATTTAAATCGACAATAATTGTGGGCTGAGTAAGGATAGATGTGCCTTTCTCATGCAAATATTAAGTCATAATTTTATGAAGCTAACATGGAAGAATAGTCTGTTTATATATTTAAAAAAAGGGGAAAAAAATCCAGACCTGATATTAGCTATTGACATGTTTAGAACTCAGTTTGGCTGTGGCTCTTGCTACCTTGTTAAAAGTTAATTTTGAGAATTAATGCACATGCATGCATAGAATTAAAACGGATGCATTGTGAGGTTTCCAGAATCTAATATATGATGATTAAATTAATTAAGCAATAACTGATGTAATTCTAGAACTATCCATGATGTCTTTATAAGATTGTAGTGGCTAACTGGCTATGCCACAAAAATGTTGAATATCAAATAATCTACCAGATTTTGGTTTTCTCTATTTTATATTGTTCTCTACTTCAATATCTATCAGTGGTATAAGATCATCTACATACTTTCATTTCCTGATGGTAAATACCCTCTTCCAATACTCTCCATGTCAAGTTCAAATTTTTCACGGAGAGCACTATGATTATTGGAGTAGTCAGATGGAAATATTTATCATCTCACAGGATGTTTGGGAAGTAATTGAACAAAGCTACGAAGAACCGCCAACAGCTCCTCCAGCATGGACAAATGCTCAACAACGACAATATAAAGAGAATATCAGAAAGGATGCAAATGCACTATGATACATCCAACAAGGATTGAGCAAAGTCAATTGTTTCTCGTATTTTCGGCATAAAAAAGGCTAAGGATGCTTGGGAAGTTCAAAACAATAAATTTTAAGATTCAGAGAAAATCACTATTATCAAATTATAGACTCTATGGACCAATTTTGATAATTTATCCATGAAAGAAAATGAAAGGGTACGTGATCTTTTTTCAAAAATTACTGAGATAATTAATGACGCTGGCAGGATAGCAATTATCCTGCGAGCTTATGAGAACGAGAAATTAAGGAGAAGACAAGAACAGAACCTGAAGAAAACAAAGAGTAACCCACCGTTTGCCAACAAAGGAAACTTTGTTAATAATAGAGGATGAATCCCAAACGGGTAAACAAGTATTTATATAAACTCTAAACCCTAACACTCAAAAGAAAGAGATCATAATATTTAGGCCTCAATTCCTATCTCGTATGAAGGAAAAATATCCTACCATAATTGAAAAATTCATAACAAGAAATTATCAAAACAGGATACTTATATAGACAATCCCTAATCCATAAATACCAAAAATATCAAAAGTAATCTAAATATCATAAAAACAAAAGTTACTAAAAATAATAAAGAATATGTTCGGAGACTCCGAAAAGGCCTAAATGGTGCTTTTGGGGCCCAAACTTGATGGTTACGGTTCATAACAATTGTAGATCTTCAAATTATGCCCTCTTAAATGCTAACAAAGTCTGGTTCTGAGTCACAAGTTAAAAATTATGACCCTTTGAAGTTCAAGTGGTCATATTGGGTTGACCTGCATCAATTAACTTGATTAAAAGTTGTGGTGACGCTATTGAAGAAAGGAAAATAGTTGACAAAATTTTAAGGATTTTACCGCAAAAATTTCAACATGTTGTCACTCTCATTGAGGAATCTAAAGACTTGTCTACACTCACTATGTATGAACGAATGGGTTCTCTTGAAGCTCATGAGAATAGAATGGCTAGATATGCAGAGGAACCATTAGAGCAGACTCTTCAATCCAAAATGAATGTGGTAGACAGAAAGAATAAAGATCGATCAAGATGACCAAAGTATCAACATTGGAATTCTAATAAAAGAGGCGAATCAAAAGGCAAGGAGTGGAAGAAAAATCAGGCTAACAATAAAGATTTCAGATTATGCCACATATCCAAAAAGAGCGATCATGAAAGCAAAAATTGTTGGCTTCGACAATGTAACGATTGTGAAGACTCTGACCATCTTTACATCAATTGCTCGAAGAAGAAGAAAAATCAAGCCAACTTCATTCAGAACAATGATTCTACTCTTGCATGAGTACGCAAGAAGATCGAGACCATGGTACCTCGATAGCGGGTGCAGTCGCCATATGACAAGTATAAAATCCAGTTTTGTCGACCTAGATGATTCATTCAAATCCAAGTGAAGCTTGGATATGGAAAGTATATGAAGATGGAAGGCAAAGGTGATATCACTGTGAAAACAGAGGGAGGTACTTCTAAACTTATCAAAGATGTGCTTTATGTTCCTCAATTATTTCAAAATTTATTGTGGGTGGGTTAATTGGTAGAAAATGGTTACATGCTCACATTTGATAGGGATAAATGCATAATTATTGACAAGGAAAAGGATTAAACAATAACTGTAATACCTATGGCATCAAATAGAGTATTCCTAATGTGCATGTCTCATAAAGAAAATCTGGTTTTAAAGTCTGAAGTCATAAATGATTCAATACTTTAGCATATGAGGTATAGACATTTAAATTATAAGAGCCTTAAATTGTTGAATAAAGAGGCTATGGCTATTGGGCTACCTTCTATTGATGTAAGTGGAAGAGTTTGTGAAGGATGTGTTTACGGAAAAATCCATAGAATGACATTCCTAAATTCTCATGGAGAGCTACAACTCCACTAGAATTATTGCATGCAGATATTAGTGGTCCCACCAAAACTTATTCCTTGAACAAAGTTCTCAACAAAATGGAATTGTAGAGCGGAAAAATCATAGCATTGTAGAAATGGCTTGAAGCATGTTGAAAGCTAAAAGTTTGCCCAACACCTACTTAGCAGAAACTACTAATACAACGGTATATCTTTTGAACAGATCTCCAACTAAGGTTGTCCAACAAATGACACCCTATGAAGCATGGTTCCAACAAAAACCAAAGGTTGGTCATCTTAAGATCTTTGGCTTTTTGCTTATGATTATATTCTTCCTCAGAATAGAGAAAAGTTTGATGGAAAAAGAGAGAAATGCATCTCCATTGGCTATAGTGATCAATCCAAAGGCTACAGGTTGCATAATCCCAACACTCGGGAGTTGATAATTTCAAGAGATGTTTATGAAGCAAGTGCATGGGAATGGGAAGACAAAGAAACACCTTCCCAAGCCAATGAAGTCACTCAATTAATTTCTCCAAATCAAGAAACTCTAAGTTCTTCTTCATCAAGTCATAATCAGTTGGTTTCGGATACAACTGACTCGCCAACAAGAAAGATTCGTTCATTATAAGAAATATATGAAGCATGTGATGTTGCTTTTGTTGCTAGTGAGCCCCAAAATTATGAGGATGTTGTTGGAGAAGAAGTTTGGATACAAGCCATGAATGAAGAAATAAAGATGATCGAAAAAAATAACACTAGGCAGCTCATTTAAAAGCCACCGTCCAAAGACATTATCGGCTTAAAATGGGTCTTCAAGATTAAGTACAACAAAAATGACTCTATTTAAAAGCATAAAGCTTGCATTGTTGCCAGCGGCTATGCTCAACAGTTTGGAATTAACTTTGGCGAGACATATGCATCGGTTGTTCGGATTGAAACTATTCATACGTTTATGGATCTTGCTGCTCAACTCAAGTTGCTGATATATCAACTAGATGTTACAGCTGCATTATTGAATAGAGAAATCGAAGAAGTATATGTCCAATATTTGGTATATCAACTTTAAAAAGCTCTTTATAGGCTAAAACTAGCTCCACGAGCATGGAATAGCAAAGTTGACAATTATTTTTAGAAAAATGGATTCCAACGAAGCCCAAGTGAGCCATCATTATATGTGAAAACAAAAGATCTAGGACTTATGAAATATTTTCTTGGGATGTAAGTGAAGCAAGAGAATGGGAGAATCTATCTCTCAAGAAAAATATGTTGTTGATTTGACGAAGAAATTCAACACGACTTGCCGCAAGGCCTCTTTACTCCTATGGTAGTCAATGATAAGCTTTCAAAAAATTATGAAGCTAAGAAGGTTAATAAAACCATCTACAGAAAACTTGTTGGATCACTCATTTATATCACAAATACAAGACCAAACATTATGCATGTTGTTGGCGTTGTCTCAAGATTTATGAGTGAGCTTAGTAAACTTCATCTTGCTGCAGCTAAACGTATTCTTAGATATGTGCAAGTAACTAAGAATTATGGACTAATATTTGAAGCTGAAAAAGATAATGAATTGCATGATTTTTAATAGACAGTGATTGGTAGGTTCAATAGATGATCGCAAGAGTATATCGGACTATATTTTCTTCATAAGAACAAAGCCTATTTCTAGTTCATCAAAGAAGCAGAATACTATGGCTATGTCTTCTGTCGAGGTTAAGTATATATCAGCATGTGGAGCAACATGTGAAGCTGTCTGATTAAGGAGAATTCTCAAGGATATGAAGCAAGAACAATTTGCACCAACCATACTCTTATGTGACAATATGTCTGCTATTGCAATGACCAAGAACCCTGTTTTTTACCATCACACAAAGCACATCGAGTTATGACATCACTTCATCAGAAAGTTAGCAAGCAACAGGCGAATTGAATTAGCTTTCTGCAAATTTGGAGATCAAATAGGAAATATTTTCACAAAGCCATTTTCAACCGAAAAGTTTCTCTACTTACGTGAAAAACTTAAAGAGTATTAGATCTCTCAAAATTAAGAGGGATTGTTAAAAGTTAATTTTGAGAATTAATGCACATGCATGCATAGAATTAATGCACATGCATGCATTGTGAGGTTTCATGAATCTTGTAGATGATGATCAAATTAATTAAGCAATAACTAATGTAATTCTAGAACTATCCATGATGTCTTTATAAGATTGTAGTGGCTATGCCACAAAAATGTTGAATATCAAATAATCTATCAGATTTTGGTTTTCTCTATTTTTATAGTGATCTCTGCTTCAATATCTATCATTATTCAGGGTATGGAAAATTCAGTCGTTGAAGTGGAAGGAGGATTGAGTTCCATTGACAGCTGTTGTATCATTGCTCTATAAAATCATCTAGTTGTATCTCTCTTACTTTATGTTTTGGCTTTGATTCTCTGTTGCACTAATGTAACCCTTAGTTGAAGATATGTTACCCTCACTAGCTATATATATAGAGAGAGAGTGATAGATATCAGGTGAACTGTTATGGTCACCATTTTTTTCTTTTTTCTTTTTTTAAAAACACTATTGGTATGGGCAAACAACTCTGGTTCAAACAAGATTTAGAATTTGATGCCAAGAGTAATGCTTTTATCCACATCGAAGTGAGAAGTTCAATTGGACTATGGAGATTAAAATCTACATGCTAGCTTAAGAAATAGGCAAATGGTTTCTAGACGTCCAATTACAATGCATTTTCTCCACAAAAAAGCTTTGGAGCATTTATTCAATCCTTTGGTGGCCGTCATCAAATCTAGTGTATGTATACCAAAAGGAATGTTAGAGCATCCAGTTGGATTCTACGTAAAAAAGGAATATAATCTTTTTTTTACCGAGTGAAAAATTGCATCAGTAACTAAGTGTACAGATTCTCACCAAGCAAGCAACTATAAGCTCAGAGGAAGAAGAAACAAAAATCAAGAAAAGAAGCCTACCAAGAGGTGGCCCCGGAGAGTGCCGCTGCCAAAGCCGAAGGAAGCCTTGTTCGGACTGAGGCCGCCAGTATCTTCCCGCACATATGCAATCTGGAGCGGCATCATCATCCATGGTATCACCTCCTTCACGCAGACGCAGAACCTCTCCCCTTTCTCGACAGGCGTCTTCGGATTCACAAAAGCCCATCCCAATCCGAAGTGCCTGTATCCAGTAAAAAATCAAGTCTTTCCAGAAAATACACCACAACAATCAAACGAGAATGGAGTGTACTTCCAAGAGAGGAGGGCTGATTTTGCGAGGTCGAAGGTACGGGGACCAGAGCCAAGGAGGACCCTAGCGTGGTTGATGGAGAAACCGTTCTTGGTGAGTGTTTCTTCCTCTTCTCCCACTACGGCTTCGATGGATTTTTGACCGCGAGAATGAGGAGAGGTAGTAGAGCCGTGGAATTTGGGATCGTAGTTGAAGCCGCCAGAGCGGGCGATGCAGGCCTGCTCCTGTTCCTTCGTTGGCCTCCTCCAACTCAGAAACAGGCCACCCACCATGCCTCCGTCCCTCGGCCGACTAGGCTACTGATGTAATGCTGTCGCCGGCGATGACGGCAGGAGATGAGTCTCGAGCTCCCACTGTCTCGCGCGGAAGGTCGATGGTTAAATAGCGGCGACATAATATATATTATATAATTTCACTAAATTTTAAAAATCAGAAATTTAATTTGTACCTGTTTTTCCCCAAATCCCACTCAAGATTGGGCGGCCGCCGTGACCCCGCCCCACCCAGCTGATTTGGGCCGTGTCTAGTAATGGAAGCCTAGTGTAATCCGGGTCTGTTATAGAGTTGGCTCATTCTACGGACTAGGCCAGCGATCACCCACGGGAAAGATAAAGCGAGTACTGCCCACCCACGGCACAGATCAGGGCGAGCACCGCCCATTTATGGGGTGCGCTGAACTAGGATGTAAATAAATCGAATAAGGTTTGAATTCGGCTTAAAATAGATATATTTGAGTTCGAGTTCGATTCGAAGTTTAAAAATTTTAAAATGTTTAGTTTGATTTCGGTTCGAATTAGGGCTCAGGTTCGAATTCGACTTGAAATATTTAAACATATTCGTGAACTATTCGAATTATTATTCGAAAATAGATTCGAATAGTTTAAAATTTATTTATTTAATAAATATCTAACTTATATTAATAAATATTAAGGGTTGCGAGTGTGAGCGGCTCGAACAATATAATTTGAGCTCGAGTTCGGTTCGAAAAAAAGTTCGAACATGTTCAAGTTCGGCTCAAATTCGATAAATATAAATACGAATCGAATATTTTTTGAGCCGACTCGATTCGTTTGCAGCCCTATGCTGAACACATCTCGCTACCGTTAATATCCAAAGGTCGTTTTTATCATCATGTATTAAAATAATAATAATAATATATAATTAAATTTAAAATTAATATTTTTAATTATAAATAAGATAATTTAAATAAACTTAATTAAATGCCAATAAAATTATAAGATTAATTATATTTTTTTTAATTTTAAAAAAATATAAGAAATTTTTTATTTATTCGATGGAGGTGCTACATTCTATATTATTTTTAACTTTTATATTTTAATATTTAAATTAATTTTTTTAATTAATATATTTTATATTTAAAAATATTAAAATTATATATATAATATGGTATCAAAATTATATGTACAACTGTAAATTTTAAACCATGGTTGTAATAAAAAAATTTAAGGAAATTTTATATAATTTACTCTTTTTAATGTTAATTTTAAACAACTTAGTTTGTCACTAAGATTTATAACTATTTTGGAAACATGGAACCTAATGATTGCCTTTTTGGAAATCTTCCCTCCTTCCATGACAGAGGCTAACAAGTAATTAATTTATTGCTTTAGGCAAGTTTAATATGAACAAAATCACTTTTTGTTTTTTATCTAAAGTGAGCTCCTATTGAAGTGGACTAATTATAAACATACTTAGCCAATCCCATATGAAGAAAAGGAACTTCAACACAGTATTACAAGCAGGGGCGTAGCTAAGGGTAGTTCCATCCTGACAGCAAGTTATAATATATGCCAAACTGTTTCATGAATTTTACTTATATCATATGTACCAAGAAATTAAATGTACAAGTACAAGTGTTCTTCTCTAGCAAGTTTATCCTCAGGTCAGTTACATTGTGAAACGCTTCCTTTTCCAAGTCAGTCAATTAAAAGGCTGCTTCCTCAAATCAGTTAACAAACGGCTCTAGGGTTTTGACAGAGGCTTGCTAGCCCTGCAAAAGTTGCATGGTATTAGAATTTTAAGTGAAAGATTGATGACTGAGCAGGTAATCACTAGATCCCGGGGTTAGCGACTGAAATTTCTGTCATTAATCCATTGTTAATCTCATTAGCGACCGTTTAGTGACTGAATTTTTCCATCCCTATTATTTGGGTCGCTACCGTACATTAGTATATTCTGTCACTAAATATAGTGACAGAATTTATATTTCGTCACTAACTTACTATGTAATTACCTTGAGTTTAGAGATAGATAATTTATATTTCGTCGTTAATTAGCGATGGAAATAAGAAATTCCACCGCTCAAATAATTTCTTTGTATAACTAATTTGAGATTAGCGATGGAAAAGTAAGGTTTACCGTCGCTAATTATCATAAGATAGCGATGAAATTTTATAATTCTGTCGCAAATAGTGATGGAAATTTATAATTTTGTCACTAATAGCGACGGATATTATATTTTCATCGCTATTTTTTAAATTAGTGACGGAATTATAAAATACCATCACTATTTTATTATAAAAAATAGCAATGAAAAGTCATAATTCCATTGCCAATAGCGACGGAAACTTAAAATTTTGTTGTTATTTTTACGCTAAATAGTGGCAGAATTATAAATTTCCGTCGTTAAATTTGTAAATTTTTTATCAAAAACTCTCCATTTTAACATTTTTCCCTATTTACATAAAGTATAACAATCAATAAATCATCACAAACGAGGGTGAGTTATTACAATACGTTTACATTATAGAACTAAATAATACAATATTTACATTACAGAACTAAACACCACAACATCCCATTCAAACATAATAAACAAATATAATGATACAATCAATAATGCAATTCAAACACAATATCCAAAACATGAAAAATGATAATAAAATTCAATCATATCCAATCCGAACATAAGAAATGATATAAACCAAACATTTAAATACAATAAAGAAGAAGTCCAATACAACAATCTATATCATTCAATACAAGACATTGAACTCAAAATCTAATACAAAATCATCTTCAACCCTGTAGAAAATAAAATATGATAGATTATGAATACAACAATAGTTTTTAAAGTTAAACTACATAAGGGATAACTACTTATCTTAAAACATAAATTTTATATTCTTTAAAAAACATACCTTAGTTCAAAAAATTTAGATATTTGCAAATGGTGATAGAAATATCATTGACTGAAATGAATCGCAAAAAATATAATATAATTATATATGTGTATAATTTAAAATGTAATAATATTATTTTTCATTGAAAGGCAGAGATAAACAAAAAACTAAGTTATATGATAACAAACCTCAAAATGAGCTACTCATCGGGGTATCGTCGGAATTCTGGGTATCTTGAGACTCAAAACGATGTAGTTGTGGCTCTTGCTTCGGAGTGAATTGAGCTTCCACAACACATATATGATGATACATCTCCTTAGCTCTAGCGTCCCAAGCAATCATTAACTACTCCAATGTCACGAGTCGATCTCTTAATTCTTAATTTTCTTGTCATAATGCTTGTACCTCACTAGATGACGAGGACCTAGGATGACCCCTGATCCCAAGAGGAGCCCTCATACTATAAAAGGCAAGTTTGGCTTAGGAGCTAAGGTCATTAATGGAGGTCTTCTTTCTTCCACTGATGACATCATAATAAATGCTATTAATCGCATCGATGGATAAAGTCTATGACTCCTCTGTCTCTGTACCAATCTGAGACACCCGTGCAATTCTATTTGTCATCTTGTGAAAAAATAAATAATTAATTAATATCCATATACAGTTTATAAACATATTGAATGATTATTGGATAATTGGATAAAGTTAATATTCTTCTGTTGACTACTTGGGATCACATATCGATAAATGTACCATCCTTTTTCTTATGTATCTTGTTAAATATCTCCCAACAACTGGGATGTCTCTATAAATCGGCAGCATGCTTACATAAAAATGCAAGTACATTAAAACATGTCAATAATAACAATAAATTTGTCCCTAAACATTAAATTAACAAACATAATAATTATAGCATACTCGACAATAGAACAGTATGCTTTATGGATCTAATGCTTGGCCCAACAAGCTCAGCATTATGATTGCTTCTAGCAATCGTTGAATTTGACTGTCATCTCTCGGCAGCCCAAATGGCTCTCCAAATCTCCCAAATATTATCAAGCACCTTGAATGACCTGGTTCTCCTCTTCCTCCACTTGTATAATAAATCCTTGTAAAGTTTAGCTGATATAAGATCAACCTAACATGACTCTTTGAACTTCAAACGATCATACCTTTTGACTCGGAACTCAGAATCAAACTCTGTTTATGGCCACAGGTGCAAAATCTAAAAATCTGCATTTATTACTAGGGTAGCTATAACCATCCATTTTTAGGCTCAAATTCCACATTTACGCCCTCATCCAAGCCTTCAAAGATTTTATTATTATTTTTAGTGATTTTTATTTTTATGATATTTAGGGTATTTTTAGTATTCCTAGTAATTATGAGTCATAGTTAGTCTAAAATTGCATATTGTTTTATTAATTTTAATTTATTTCAAGAGATTTTATTTTCTGAAAAGATCTTTTTTCTTGTTCTATAAGATTGGAATTGAGGTCGATATATTTTGATTTCTTTCCTTTCTTTATTTTAGGGTCTAAAGTCTATATAAACACCTATCTAATTGTATAAGAATTCATCACTCAATTAATAATAAAGTTTCATTTTTTAGCAAACAACAAGTTTTCTCCTTGTTTTCTTCAGGTTCTCTTCTTACCTTAACTCAATTCCTCCTTTTCGTTAGCCTGCAGGATATCGTAATCCTGCTCGACATCATTAACGCAGTAGATGTTCCATGTTTCTTTAAATTCAGTCTCATAACTCTCCTCCCAAATATATCTTTTCTGTAATAATTTTGAGAGAATTAGTATCAAAAGAATTTTATATTGCACAGATGTTCCATTTATATTCAAAATACTTATAAAAAATTCACCATAATAGAAATTTTTAATTCTTGATCTACATGCTTCCATATAGTATCAGTAGGGCACATCCGTTCTTTAAATTTTTAGATATCTACGCAGCAATCTTATGTCTATCTAGGATGAAGCTGCATAAAAAAACATGAAATTACTAAGAAATGTATGATAATAAAAAGAGTAGTAAGTATTGGAATTACTAAATACATAAATACTTACTAAAACACTAGAAACCCTCAAGATAGTCTGGCTACTGGAGTGTCTGACATGACTATATATATGTAAAATCAAAGTATAACACATAACATTCAAAATGATAATGTCCTATATGCTATAACTAGGGAGATGTACATGTTACGACAGGTAAATGAATACAATGTTCCATGATAAGTTTTTAAAATCATGTCTATATGAAGTAATTACATTTAATATTTTATAAGTTCTAGACTCCATTGGTACATCAAACTCCATCTTGTGCTAATGGAATGTTTGACATGGCCATATATATATATGTAAAATCATAGTATAACACATAACATTCAAACTGATAATGTCCTATATGCTATAATTAGTGAGATGTACATGTTAAGATAGGTAAATGAAATACAATGTTCCATGATAAGTTTTTAAACATCATGTCAATATGAACCAATTATATTAACATTTTACAAGTTCTCATCGCTAGACTACATTGGTACATTAAACTCCTCACCGCTGGACATCTCTTTATCATCTATTTTCTGGTAAGTGACATTAATATCTATAAGTAATTGTTATGTAGATTGAATTTCTGAAACAACTAAGTGGTTCTCAACTTCTTCACTTTGACGTACATCATGGTTTTGGATAGTGACAGTGTTTGACATTTCTATGGTCAACCAAGCTTTCATTTGACAAACTGCTACCCACTCACTAGGTTTTCTTCTTTTCGTTGGGTATTCAATATAGAATACTTGACTAGATTATACTGCAAAAATGAAAGGATCAACTTTTTGATTTTTTTATTTTTATTAACCTCAATTAACTTGTAGTTTGGATATATTCTAGTACTTATTCTTGGAGTCAAATCATACCATGAACATCTAAACAATACACACATTTTTATGGATAAAGCAGGATACTCAACCTCAATGATTTTCTCAAGTCTATCGATATAATAATCAAATTCAAGATCATTATTGTTGGTAGTTCCTTTTACACAAACACCATAATTATAGGTAAGCCTTTGTGAATCGCATTGGACCACATGAAATTTGAAATAATTTACGTAGTAACTAGAGTAGGATGTTATGTTACGGAGACTTAGTGAATTTCACAAAATCTTTAACTCTAGCAAAATATTCTGAGAATAAAATTATTTTCTAACCTATTGTACAATCCATATTTTATTCATATATATTGTATCATAATGAGAATAAAAGTTTGATCATTAATAAATGTGTAAACTAAACATGAATAATAAAAACATTGTGACATTTTAGTTCTTAGGCATACGTGGGAAAAAAACCTCATTTTTTTAGTTGAAATATTCTGCATAATATAAATATTCCACTAAAGAGTTTAATTTTAGTTTAAAATAATCAATATGTAGAATCAGAACAAGTAATTGCAACATTAATAAATGTATAAAACTAAACATACATATAGTTTAAACCTAATTTTAAAAACTTAAACTACTTAATACTATCAATAATACTTTAATTTAAACTAAACATTAAGTTTGAATCTTAAAAAAGTGTAGTATACTTGAAAATCGTGTAGATCAGAAAATGCAACAATATACCTGAAGATAAAAAAAACATAATTTAGCTATTTTTAATCACATTATATAATACCTTAAATACAAAATGAGATATAACAACGACCAACTAAAATTGTGGCTTGCATTAGTTAAGACCACGACTAAGTTCATAGCCAAGGCTAATTGAGGCCAGGGTTAGCCAAGCTTACGGGCATGACTGATCTCATGGTCGAACTTGTGACTGGCTAAGATTGCCCCTGGTAGAGCTCACACCCAGCTAATCTCATGGTTGGCCAAGCTTGATGCCGATTTGATCTTGCAGTGATCTTGCAACCAAGTTTGTTGTCGGCTGGTTTAGCACGGCTGTGGCCGGCCACCCGCGGCAGCGTCAATCACACCAACTGTGGCTGCCTCAAGGTCGCTTGGGCGAGGCCTGCACTCAGAGAGAGAGGAGAGGGAATGATCTAGCTTACCTACATGCCGAAGAAGACCACGTGTTTCGGAGAGCTGTCGGTCGGTGATCGGAGTGAGAGAAGAGGAGAGTACAGGAGAAAAAATAGGGGGAAAAATGGCCAGGAAAACATAAAATCATGAATTTTGCGAAAGAATTTAAATACTGTTGTAAAATGAGGACGAAATTTAGGGTTTATGGTTTTCCGTCACCTCAATAGCGATGACATTAGCGACGGAATTTATTTCCTGTCACTAATTAGCGATGGATAACAAATTCCCTCGCTAATTAGGGCTTCCCATCACCTCAATAGCAACGGTATTAGGAATATAATTTGTTTTCCGCTGCTAAGTCCGTTGCTATTTGTGGGTTTTTTTAGTGAATTAATATAAAACAAATAACATATTATGCAATTCATAGATATTCCAAAGAAAAAGCTAGGCTAACCATTTTTTTTTATTGAACTCTACTGATAGAATCAAATTAATAGTTAATTAAAGGGAAACATACCCAACTGCAATCAAAGTACTAGCGGTAACTCCAATAAGTATTATGACTCAGTTATGTCTCATAAGTGTCAGCCAACAAGCAGCAAGCTGGATGAGAGACAGAAATCCAATCATGCTCAACGCAATATTTATAGTAGATAATCGTCTTCTTTGCAGTAATGGCTTTTTGGTGTGATTTGGCCATCAATCTAGAGCACTCCCTAGAAAAGAAACCAAACGAGCAAACTTGTTAGTTCTTAAACATGTAGTGAAACAATAACTTTTGATGTAATTAGTATTTCAATTAGTACTCACAAGAGTTGGTATTCTGAATATTTAGTGTGCATCTCACAAGATTTAGTCCAATACTTGATCCCTCGAAGAGTACATTGTGCAGTGTATATTGCAGCAGCAGCAAGCATGGAAGGTTTGAACTTGAGCATTTCGTACTCAAGCAGAGAAAGCTCTAGGATGAAATAGGAAAGCACCTCCATCTGCTCAAGTTCATTCGGGCAATAAACAAAAACAAGTTATTCAACCAATATATCTATATGATAGTAAATTAACATTGCTTTAATCAAGTGTCAATTGCGAACCCTTGGCATTTTATCAGACTCAGCTGCCTCGAGAAATCTTTTCACGTAAACACAAGGAGTTGGCACCGTAAGTTCATATTCCAACGTTTCCAATATCAATTTCTCCTTAAAAAAAGAACAGATTGTGTTAAAACATTAAATAACAAAGTGGATGATAAAAAAAAACAAAAATTGCTCATGTATAGCAACTAATAACTTTGTTAGTAATATAAAAAAATATATAACTACTACACCAACAATATAAACCGAAATTTTGTAGGTAAATATAACTATATTTAATACCATTTTGAAGATGTCATCACGGGTATAAGCTTGGCCAGATAAGTCAAGTAAGTCGTTCACATCAGAACCTACGATATCTTCCTCATATTTCCAAGCCACGAGAAGGGCTGCAATTCCCAAAAGCTGAAACCCGTCTCGTCCAATTGCCCTTTTTTCCAAAAATCTATCAAGAATGTTAACTGCCAAATAAAGTGTCTCATCCGCTAAGTCCGCAAAGCTCCAATGGACCTGTAAATGAAGCGTGATTTACAATCTATATATATTCTAGAGCAATTAAACTTTGATGTGTATATATACCTTAATCAGGGAGTTAATGACCGAAGCTCTCATGTCTTCATCGATGTGATGTTGGTAAGACATGTAATTAACGTCTACACAACTTTTGACCTGAATGGTGAAACATAATAAGTAATTAAACGTAAGAACAATTTATGTTCATATGATTAGATGAAACAAGCAAACACTCACCTCAGTCTTCAGGTAGAATTCGAATAACTCTTCTGCATATTCAAGGACTGGAAGTTGATCGTCGGCATGACAACTATCGTTGTCTGAAATTTCCCCAGACGTAGGGCTATCCGTAGGGACATCAGTAAGGGCGATGCGATGCTGCAGTAGTAGCTAACTAGTGTTAGTTTGATTCATTAGTTAAAATCATCTAATCTAATTATAACTATTAATTAGTGCTCACATATGAAAGAGTAATTAACAAACCAGTTCTTCCGCCAACTCTCGATTAATGCAGGTGATCCTATCGATATCCACTCCATCTCTCTCATGCTGTGATCTTCCAGTTCCAATATCTGTGAAAAGAGGCAGAGGTTAAATTATTAGTTTTCTTCGTCAACCGGAACACAAATTAGTTCCACAATTTGAGATAGCTAGGGCATGCGTATTCTTCATTACCTGGTGGTTTTTTCTTTTTCATTTGATGGGGGAGAAAACAGGTAGGAGTAAAGAAACGCGCTGATTTCATCATGGAAATCCCCATCGAACAACGTAACAAGAATTAAAATTAATAACCTCGAAGGTCGCCTCTCAATCTCTTCTCTTGACTCAATGGTTTATCAGGAGATCATATTAACGTTACTTGTAGGCATAAATAGAAATCATAGATTTAATGTTTTTCAAAGGAAATAATTTCGGAGCAAATCTCGGAACAGTTTATGTATAATTGGGAATGGATTTTTTAAAATAAAACAGAAATAAATTCCATATATATATATATATATAGATTCTCTCTCTATATATATAAAATAATGTTAGTATATTTGGTGCCAATTTTTTGAAAAATAATTAATCGGTGATATAAAATTAAGAATCATATACAAAATTATATGATATAATATATAATTTTCTTTATCATGCGATATAAAACCATTTAAAAAAAAAAACAAAATACTACGTTGTGATAAAATGTGATAAATTTCACCCGAGCTCTTTGAAATCGTTTTAATTGTACTTGATGGGGTGATAAAGGAGATGCATTATGGGTCAAAAGACGAAGATAGTAATTTATATGAAGGTTAAAATTAAAAAGGTCAATGCCAGAGGATAGATGAGCCCACTAAAGGGTAGCCGAATGGAGCCCTACATCATGGGCCTACCGGGCATATGTTGCCCGACCGACAAAGAGGTGGGCCAAGCGAAGCACCCGTGTAGCTAAGATCACCATAAGTTCATCACGGAGCAAAGGAGCCTAGAGATGACCGAAGCATTATTCCGGTCGCGCAAGAACGTACTACCGAAACTCATCATCGTATGGAAGAGCAACCGAGTCAATCCGAGCAGAGGAGTACTTGGCCGAGCGGCTATCCCGCTCAGCAGATCAGCGGGAATGCTGACGTGTCTTTGGATATACTTTTGGGAGATGGTGGCGCTGGCATGGAGCATGGTCAACAGGCGGATCGTACGATGAACAAATCGGAGGGTGTGCCTATGACCAATTGGAGAACATGTTCATGACCACATATCCAGGACCAATTGGGGAACGTGTCCGCAACCAATGGGAGAACATGCCCATGCCTCGAAAAGCACACACGTCGCCCACCAGGGCATTATATAAAGGGGATTTGTACACCAGCGTAGGTAAGCATTATTATTCACTGTTTACGCTTGTGCCACTGTTGTCCTGTCTTCTTCTTCATGCCGGTGACTGACTTGAGCATCGGAGGGCCAACACAGGGGCCTCTTCCCTGGCTCAGCACTGACGTTTCTTGTGCCTGCAGATCAGAGTGTGTTCTACATGTAGTCAACGCAGCAGCCACATCCCCAGCTTTCCGTCTCCATGATTTTCGGACAGGATTATATTGGCGTCGTCTGTAGGAACTTAGCCTGAATCTGAAATGTAAATATGGAGGACGCTGGACGACTCACTATGATAACTTTGACAAAGGAGGAGATGGATATGTTGATACAAACCTAAACGACAAAAATATTGGAGTAACAACATCAACAGGAGCTGGCCGAGCGCTAGGTACAAGAATCTGTGGCC
>JBBMJZ010000019.1:4002661-4018160 GCA_037833815.1 Zingiber zerumbet | reverse complement strand
AATGTTTAATTAAAATTTAAATGTCAAATATACCCCTAGTCAATTTTCGGCATCAATTCGTCACTAATGTCGCTTCCGTTGCCGGCCACCAGGGGTCGCCTTCCAAGTGCTGCGACCAACCGCCTGCCACGGCTTCCGACTGCCCTCCGTCGGACGCCACCGGCCGCTGGCCGCCACCTCAGGGCATCGCTGGACATCACTTCTGAGCCCCGTAGTCAACCACTGCCACCGGCAGCCACCTCCAGGTACCGTCGACCACCAACCGTCAACGACCGCCGTCGGCCACCGCCGCTGCCGGTCATCGACCGCCACCGCCGCCACAAGTCACCAACGTCGTTGGCGCCACTACCGCCACCTCCGGGCACCATTGGTCACTGTCACCGGCCACCACCAGCGACCCCCCGCCGCTGCCGCTGGGCATTAATTGTGACCGCCACTGGTCACCAAAGTTGCTGCTGCCACTACCTCCGAGCACCATCGGTCGTTGTCACCGGTCACCACCTCCGACTCCGGCTTTAGTAGAGGTGCGATGGCTGCCGCCATCGGCCGTTACCTTTGGCAAATATCGCAAAATATTTTTATCATTTTATAATAATATAAATTACTTTTTTTATAAAAGATTACATATATTACATTACTAAACATAGTAATATAAATTATATTACATTACAAATTAAATTCCATTACCTCTAATAAACACAGCCTAAGTGTCAAATCAACTCCATCGTCTCAAGTCATCCAGTTTCATGAACTCCAAGTGAATTATTTCACGTCCATGCACATTTAATGCATATATCAAAATTATCGGTAAAATCTAATTTAAAACATATGTAAAATTAAAATAATATTTCAATTTTTTAAAAAATTGAATAAAATATTTGTTAAATACAAATATTGATGTCGATAAATTTAAAGGAATATAAAAATAAAATGAAGTTTGAAATATTCCTTGATTCTCCTTCTGGAAGCAATTTGAAACGAACCGTGGCAGCAGCTGCGCGCAACGCGGGTAAGAACACGCCGTGCCCCGTTGACTGGAGGATGAAGTGGTCGAGGAGGGGTGACATGGCATGGCATCACTTGCGCTACCTCCCCCTCCCCATTCGTGGCATTCCAGTAAATAACTGTTCGTCCCTGCCCTTGCTTGTTTATACCGGCAGTAGTTTCCTTGTTGGAGCAGCCTTTGAATACGCAGCTGCTTTTCCTCCCCCTTCTCCTTGGTTGCATCGGGAGAAGAAAAGAGGAAGAAACGAAACCCGCAAACGCCGTCGCCAAACTCGGTGGTTCCTTCTCTTCCTCATCGATCGCCGAATTCTGCATTTCCGAAGGATCAAAAGGTTAGATTTGTATTCCCTCTTCGTATTCTTCGACCTTTTTGGCTACCGGGTGTCCATCCTCCTTCCGTCAAAATCTCTCCTCTGGAAATCTGTTTCTTCAGGGACATGGATATAGAATGTTTTGTTGTAATTATTATTATTATTATACTATTGTTATTATTTTGATGCTTCGGCGTTTGCTCTTCTTGTGTATACGAGTTTAGATAAAGTGTTATGTTGTGAATATTATTATGCCTTTCAGTTGGTGCAGTAAAGTTCAAGAAATATTTATACAGTGGTAACGAGGAAAGTGTTTGTCTTTTTTGCAGTATGCTTGAAAAGATCGTCATGATCAAGCTGTGTAAGACTGCATAGATCATCCATCTATAAAAATGTATCCAAAATTATATCGCTAGTGCCCAAGGTATTATCTTTTTTAGGAATTAAGTTTACTGAGTTTTGTCTCACATTAATAATTCTAAGTTTAGAGTTTGATCATGATCGTTTATAGATACCCATGGAATAGAGTCCAAATTATATGTGGTATTAGAGTCCAAATTCTAGGGTTAGAATTCCAAAAATTATTCACAAGAGGCTGACCTCTCGTCTACCTATCAGCCCCTTTTATTCAAATCTCTCTTCTTCCCCTCTAACGAGCAAGCTTATTTATTATTAGATTCTTCTTTCTCTCCTACCTTCTTTTCCTTGGGCTTCTCCGTTGCTCTAACAGTGTCCACATTATCTACACAATGAATGAAACTGTGATAACTGCAATAATGCTTCCCAGTCGGATTAATGCTAATTTCTCTCTTCAAGCAGACCGGGCTTTATGCTATTCTTCCCATTGACTTGGATAGGAGGATGTCAATCCTCTCACTCTCGACTTTTCCTTAGACTAAAGGATAAATCTAGCATTGCCATTGCAAGGGTGGGAGCTACTGCCAAGAAAGTGAAAAGGGTACAATACAGGTACATTTAACCTCTTCTTCCTTCACCAAATCTAGAGTCCTCTCCTAGATCCACTAGTTCTCTCGGGTCCACTACACCTAGTTGCAGGTCCACAATGTCATATGACTATTTGGACCCCCATCTATTTTGCTTCATTGTGCAGTGTTTCTAGTTGACAACAACCAGTCATATTGGTTGCTACACTTCTGCTCCTGCCACACACATTGTCTGCAAAGAGATCTCTTGTAAGCATAAAACAATAGGTCTTCCTTTAGTCATATTGGTAGCAAACATGCATCTATTCGATGTGATGTCTCGCATTTCCTATCCTAGCTGTGATGACCGCTTTTGTGTCATCTTTTGCAACCTACATTTCTAGAACTCGTCATTGTAAGTAAGATTTGAGCCTATCTTCTTATGCTTGTAGTGATCTAGGTCTATTCTCACTAAATCTTGTTGCAACTGTATATCACCTTTACTTTAGAGCTAGTTAAGCCCCCTTGATCTTGTGTTGCCAATTGGTGTTCGAGCAAACTATCTTCCTATTGCTCCCCATCTTTGGTTGTGCTTCTTCCTAGCAAGAAGCTTCACTCTTCTATAATTTGGTGCCTATTCAAATTGAGTGTCTTTCACAGTTGATGTGTGGCTTCCCCCTTCGTTTAACAAGTCTAGGAGGAGAGATAGTGTTATCTACGATTTGATGGTCTTCCAATGCCATCAGTAGTTTCATTTTCCTTAATTTGCTCTTTGGACTTTTGTAACTTGCCCTCTTTTACCTCTTAGTTCAATTTTTTCCTTCTAATAGAACACCAAATCAAATTGAAACTCCCATGGAAATCTATACCAAGTTGATGTTGCACGGGATAATTATCTCATATGGAGAACAAACCTCACACAGAAAATATTATTAGAATCGAAAAGTTAATTTATACGAGGAGGTATAGGGCCTTTTATATAACAAAAGGACCTAATCTGCTTAACAATTTTTCTTAAATACAAGGACTAGCTTACCCTAAGAAATCTAGCAAGCTTTTAAAAATTTATAACTCGAAATTAAAACTAATTCTAATTAATAAGCCTAAACTTTAAACTGCATCAGTCTCTTGATTAAAATAAAGATCATATCTTTGATCTTAAAGATCATTCTTTAAATATCATATCTTTACTTCCTCTATGAATTTATGACCAAAATCCACTAATAAATTGATGGTGGGTACAACAAGGTTTTTCTTTTATACCTCAATGCCTCTATTAATTATATTTTAGCACATATAAGAATGATTATTGTAGGTTTATAATTTATTATGTAATTAATCCTAAAAATATAGTGGAACACACTTTTCAGTTAATTTAACTGTTTCACTCAAACCATTGTGCGATAGGATTTTTTCCTATCATTTAATAGTTGTCCTCAACAAGTCAGGTTTGTTCAATATGGGCAATGCTTCACAATTGAAATGTCTTCTGCGTTTGCTAAGCAATCAAGCAATGTATTAGAATTCAATCATCCATCTAAAGTAATGGGACATCACCTTTGCATGTCTAGGTTATGTCAATTGTTGTTTTTAGTAAAGTGACTGGATTTTTCTCTGAAAATAGTGCAATATGATTGAGGGCAAGGTTGCCAATTATCAATGGAGCTATATATATATATGTATGGATGATAATATTCATTAAAATTATTCAAATGATCCAATCTAGTTTTCATAACACTAAGTTCATGGTCAAAATGAATATAGTTGGTTACATCTTTTATGTATTTGGTAGCAACAATGGTGTTTCTTCTCATTATGTGGATGCAAGTATTTTAACCACAATTTAGCTTTTAAAATAAGGCAATGCGGTAAATTAGGTCAATAACGAATTTTTTAAATGATGAACCTATTCTAGCTAAAATATGATGGATGATGCATAACTAGATGAAAGATTATTTGTATGATCTTTTTTGTTTTTAGTTTTTTTTAAAGACGTATGATGGTTAGATAAAGAAATGATGAGTTTATTAATGTGACTGATGATGAATCTGGAATGATGGTACAAAGGTTTTATTTAAAAAACTAATTAAATGCAAGAATTTAAACTAGCCAAATAAATAAAAAATATTTTCAGAAATAGAGAATGCGCTCCTATCGAAATTATACAACTCAACTCCATTTGTTGAAGTTATTATCCATATATCTTTGTCAGTCAACAAGATAGTAATACAGAATATGCATATTCAATTTCCTAGACCTCTTGGCATAGACACTAAATCAGTCTTGCTTGAAATACTAATCCTTTCACAAGATCCATATGTAAGTCCATGGACAATCCAAACCTTGGACAGAATTTCAAATGGTGTTGAACTGACAAGTCAAAAGTTTTTTTTTCTGTTGCTACTCTTTTTGAGCTATGAAAAAGAGAAAGGATTAATCAGAATGTCACCAGGCAATTACTGTTTGGTCTTGTAGTCTCCATAACAAGTAACCTAATTCCCATGCCTATTGAAGAATAATGTCTTAATTAAGAGAAAAAGGATGCAGAGGTTCATGCTGGAAAAAAGTTTATGTAATGGCACATTGTTTTTTTTAAACATATATATTTTTTATTTTGAAAACAAAATGAAGTATAAAGTGTATGGTGCTATGCCATTCAACACTAAGGATGTGGACCTTGATGCCACATAGGAGGCAGAACACTTCTTCCTGATTTGAACTTTTCGAGACCGGGGTTTTGAGCGAAGACTATGCACTCGCAATATAAACAAGGTTGAGGATTACAAGCAAGCACACCTTTAATGGAGAAGAGGAGGGCAGTGTGTTGGTGTTGGGCATTAATAGAGGTTCGACGTTCTAGCATCGGCCAACACATGTAATGGCTAGAGATGGTTCTAACACTAGTGGAGATGTCATATGAACAAAGAGCCAACAGGCAGGGAACATGTGTGCAACTCACATGAAAGGCAATTGTGGAAGGAGGTTGGACAAATCACAGAGGTGCTGATAGCTCAACTCGCAACTTGCAACTCGCTAGAGAAGTGGTAGGTGATGGTGCTTATAGTGCACTGAGCTATGCTATAATTTCTACTAGAGAATTCATTCAACAATCAATGAAGGTGCTTTCTCTCTCTCTGTTACAACCGTTGGCTCCAAACCTCACAAACAACGGTGTTAAGATCATTCGAATTTATATAACTCTTATCAAATAAGGGTTTGGTTTGATGGGCAGAAATTGCCTATAGAGAAGATTTATAGTTCTATTTTTGGTGAGTTTAGTGTGTTGGAAAAGAGGTAGACACATCTGAATGGGTATTGAACGAGGGTTCATGTGTAGGATCAAGGAAAGATGACTGTGACTCTTCTCATGAAAGTAGGGAGAGAAAAGCGGACAGGTTACCATATGAGCCAAATAAGGTTTGTGCTCTATGCCGACTGCAAGATGAATCAAATGCAGGCATCGTCTTTGACTGTCCCATCACTTGGGCTCTATGGGATAAGGTAAAGAGATGGATAGCCATCAGATATGAGATCCGAACAATTGAAAAGTTATTCTAGATTTTTGGCTAGCACTACAAAAGCGGAAGTTGCATCATAAAAGCAAGGCACCTTGTTGTTTCAAGCATGATTTATGTATTGTGGGAAGCTCGTAATAGATATCATTTTGAGGATCTTGTTCCCGATCTTGATAGGATGTTCTGCAAACTATAGATACATGTGTATCGACTTGTGGATTTCTAGTGATTGTATGTAGCTTTGATTGTAAGCTCTTAGTGCTACTCTCTTGAGACATTTATAAAACATTTACCTTTCCCCCAAAAAAAGGGAGAGAAAAACATGAGAGAGAACATTAGAAAAATACCAAACACTAATCAGGATTCAGCTTTAATTCCACTTGATGCAGCACCAAAATTGAATTAAAACTCATAGAGAATTGACCTCAAATTAACACGATATAGGGGAATAATCAGCTCACACTGAAAGCAAATCTCACACAGAGAAATCTTACACTAGGAAAAGTGTTATTAAAATTGAAGAGTTAACTTATAAGAGAAGAGAGGTCTAGAAACTTTTTATAGAACAGTTAAAACGCTTAATCTCCTAAACTACTTTAACTAAAGATAAAGTCTAACTTTTCCTAATAAATATAACAACAACAACAACAACCAAACCTTATTCCACTAGATGGGTCAGCTATATGGATCCTTTTACACCATTGAGCTCTATCTCCTACTATATCGTCATTTATACTTAAATAAATTTTATCTTGTTTTATTGTTGTTAACCAAGTCTTTTTTGGTCTTCCTCATTTGATATATGTGTTTGTCATAGTTTCACATCCTAATAAATATAACAAAATTTTTAAAATTTAAAATTAGATTGTTCCACTCTTCTTTCAACATTGTTATCATTTTTTGCTTTGTCCAACAAAGGGAAAGGGTTGGGTTTGCTATCCATCCCTAGTGAAAACTTGAATAAGAAAAAACAAAAACCTGTTTTCATTTTTCTTAGCAAAGTGTTGAATTGTGCTGTCAAATCCTTTCTGTGGAACTCTTGTGCTCTTTCTTTTTTCCTTTAATCTATTACATGTTGTATGCACACCTTTTGGAAAAAATATCCGAGATATGTCCTGAGATCACGTTTCATTCTTGTTTTGCCTTTTCCTTCTTTTTTATCTTGTCTCTTTGTTGATGTGTTGGTCTAGGGTCAAACACATCAATGGTTGATCCTACGTTGAAGGGATCATCCCTTACATGCTTCAGCTATTTCTAGATTTTTATTGATCTGAGGTCAAAGGAATTACTGGTTGTGTGCTTCGTTAACTCCTTAAGTTGTTTTCTCCTACATGCTTGTCTCATGCTATTTCTAATTCAAGCAACAAGTTGGATAAAGATAGTTTTTATTCACTGGCTTAAAGGAGAGTGTTAAAGGTATTGGTTTATTAGGCATTACGTGGTGGGGTTCAGTCCCACATACTTTTAGGTTTAGGGTTCCGTTGTGAGTATATATACACCCATGTATGACTATTTCATCATAACATAAGACAATACAATATTTTCCTACCCCAAATTCTACATCTAATAGTATTCACTTTTTAAAATTCTTGTATATATCTTATTTGCATTTTGTTTGGCTTCTTTTACCCCTTACAATTTCTACTGTAACCTATTCAAGTTATCTACCTACAGGTTTTATTGGTTTTCTTTGAATATATCCATATCATCTTAGTTTTTCTGGATATTTTTTTATTTCATCTTTCCTACTAATTCCAAACAACATTTCATTATTGTGAAAGCACTGAGAAGTCTCACATGACTCATCCTTTGCCATCAGTTCTAGACATAACAAATGATTTGCTGTTAAATGCTAGGGTCCTGGAGCTGGGTAGAACTGAGATGCACATGATCCACCAACTTACAAGGTCTAAACAATATGTCATTGTATAGTCCTGATCATCATCTTAGTGTTTTAACTGAAAAGGCCTTGTAAAAGCCTTTTAACTCAAGATTGAATATCAGTTAGGCATATCATCCTCAAACTTTCATGATGTTTCTTATCCCATTTGTGAAAATTTGTACATATATCGTCTAAAAGTTCTCCATTAGACACTAGAATCAGATAGTTATGTTGGATGCATCTCCGGGGGACAGGAGTCCAATACTAGGATTGCGACATAGTAGAATCCTTTCCTTATGATTATTTCTTTGCAAAGCTACTCAAACATTTATTTTGTTTCTTTTGGCTTATAATAGCATTAATGCAAACCTCAATCTAGTCATCACTAAGATCTAGAATTGTGTAATTAAGAATTTAGAGTAAACTAGTTTTATTATCTATCTAGCACTAACTCAAATTTTAAAATGTAACACTTTTATCCACCTGGCTTCTGTTATCCTTATGTTGTAGCACCAGAGTTGCTTTCTTTGGAAACAATTGGTTGTCTTTTGTCTGTATTAAGCATTGAAGATGTAATCCTAATGCAAAGAGTCTTTTATTTAGTTTTTTTACATACAGATCTTTATGGATCTTTCCTTTGCTATTTCTTCAAAAGGTTTAGAGTTTATTATTTTTGCAATAGAAATTTGTCTATGTACAAAATAAGAGCACATTTTGTGATTGCTATTTCTCCCTAAGCTTTAGCAAGAATGGAATGAACTTCCTAAGGTGATAATACCCAATAATTTTCTCTAATGTTTTAAAGAGAGGGGATCTTCTCAAATAAATTATCTACCTATTCTCTTTGCTAAAAGAAACATCAAAAAAGCATGACTAGTAAAAAGTTGTTTTAATTCTATCAAGATCATTCCTTCCCTTAAATTTGGCATATCCTGTTTTGTAAACATGATAGCACTTTTCAATTGAATTTCTTCCTACTCATATGCCTTGTCTAACAGGTTTTCTCAACTACCATGTCAAATTCACCTGAGATGTTAGTGAAAAACAGTGATACCCCTGAGCTACACACAATGGAAGAAGAATATGCAAGACTAGTGTTGCCAAGAGAGACCATATTATCCAATTTTGATTCTCGGCAGTCAGTTCAAACAGATAAAAAGTCCTACATCTGGTGGATGAAAATGCTTTTCATCTGCCTTCTTTTGGTGCTACTCATTTATATCCTTGTGAAATGGGGAATTCCATTTGTTTTTGAAAAGGTAACTCATTTTCCCTTTCTCCATGATGTTCATTTAAATTTCTTGATCTTCTCTATGTTAAGACAGGAAGTTTCATTCCAGCACTCCTGGCTTATGTGTAGATGTTTCTAGGTTGCATATGCTTGTGGTATTTGAGCAGGAAGCCTTGTGCAACATGAATTAAGAAGCTAACACCTCATCAAAATAAAATCTTATGTGAGATTAATTGGTATATAAATCTCCAAACTACTCCCTAACATGGTTTTTAGGTCCAATAACTTCTTGCTCTGCCAATGATGTTCTGCCTTGATGTTTTGTTAGTTTCTCACCAGCAGTACTATAAATGCACACATTCATGTTCCTTGTTTGGCTCTGATATTAAGCTAGATTAGTTTTGATCTCAAAATAATTCAGTTGTTTTGATAAATTTGTAACCTATAGAACATGTCCTGGTGGTATCACCATGGTATGCAATTTTTATAGATATCTTTGTTTATAAAAAATATACAAATATTTGCACAAGTATCATTTATTTGCCATGTTGATCTTGTTCTCAACTGCTCAATAGATTCTTCTACCAATGATGGAGTGGGAAGCAACTGCTTTTGGGCGGCCAGTTCTTGCTTTAGTACTCGTTGCATCCTTGGCTTTGTTCCCAGTTATTCTAGTTCCTTCTGGACCATCCATGTGGCTGGCGGGAATGATTTTTGGATATGGTCTTGGATTTATCATAATCATGGTAGGAACTACAATCGGCATGGTGTTACCTTATTTTATTGGTTTCCTATTTCGTGAGCAGATACATGTACGACCTTTCTCTTCTCTATTTTCATTTTTTCCCCATACAAATAAACCCAAACTGAAGATCCAAGTTAATCATTGTTTTTTTTCTCCCTGATCAACATATGCAGAGGTGGTTGAGTAAATGGCCACAGCAGGCTACCATACTTAGGCTGGCAGGGGAAGGAACTTGGTTTCAACAATTTCAAGTTGTTACACTATTTAGGATTTCACCATTTCCATATACGATATTCAATTATGTAGTAGTAGTGACGAGTATAAAGTTTGAACCTTATTTTTGTGGTTCAATTGCTGGAATGATACCGGAAGCTTTCCTCTACATTTACAGGTTAGTGATCTGTTTGCTGGTCCATTTAATTTTCCATCCTCTTCGCTTGTGAACAGATCAAATATTTGTTTATTCTCAGTTTAAGACTCGGATGGATTTATATATATATATATATATATATACCACCATGTGAAGGAGTTGGTTAGCCTTAGCTCATTGATCTCCTTGACCATATTCCTTCTTGACATTCCATTTTGCTGGAAGCTTTTTCCGTGTTTCTAGTTTATGTATACTTGTGACTAAGTTATCATATTTAAAAGTTTACTGGATTTTGGGTTGATGCAGTGGACGATTGATACTGACATTGGCAGATATGCAATATGGAAAGTATACCATGAAACCATTGGAGATTGTTTACAATATCGTATCCTTTATAGTTGCTGTTGCCATTACAATTGCCTTCACAGTTTATGCAAGGCGAGCTTTGAATGATCTTAAAGAGGCAGAAAGCAGTAACAGTGAAGACATCCATGCAAATCATAATTTGATGGAGCTTGATAAATTTCCATAAGAGAGAACATGGTCTTGTTCTCTGCCAATCACTGATGTGTGATATAAAAGCATAGTGGAAGTCTCTAACCATCTTGCTTGTAATATAAAAAGATTGATGCTCTTGAAGATTGGTAAGAAAAAGATAAATAGATTGACCATGCAACACAATTATCAGGGGAATCATTTACGCAGACAATTACAGTGTACAATTTTGCTGGCTAGTTTCTTTTCTTTATCAGCATTTTGTATAAATGTACGTGTTCTTTTGTTTATCAACTTTTTGTACAAATGCGTGCTTTCTTTCACCAGCATGATGAAATTCATTTTCCAGGAAACGTGAATCAGTGTGAAGAAATAATATTTGGATAGTTGGGAATAGAATTGTATGTGTTGATTGTAGTAAACAGTGATTATACAAAATGAGAACAATAGGATTCCAACAGAAATAACTAAGAGAACAATAGACAAAAAGTTATGGGGGGACACTTGGATTCCAACAACCATCAAAGTCTAAATTGGAGACACTATTAAAGACCTTCGTCACGGTTCAGATTAAACAAAATGAGAAGTTTGAGCGAATGCACCAAGACATAGGATAAGTGCCCAAACAAATGGGAGGTCAGATAGACGATTTGTACAATCATACTAAAATGTTGAAAATCAAAGTGCGCAGATCGAGCTCCTAGAAGATTTCCAAGTCAGCTAGAGGCAAACCCAATGTAGCATTGCAACACTCTTACCTTGAGGAGCGGTAAAACTTTGACAATCCGAGGGAAAGAAATAAAAGTGAAGGAGCTGCTTTTGACAAAGAAGATGAAAGAACTCACACATCATCCATTAGAGAGGAGCCTACAAAGGAATCCGAAGAGGCAATTAAGGAACCTAAAGGCAAGATACCATTGAGGACACTTGTTGGCCAAGGAGAAACTAGTCGAACAATTCAGCCAATTCCTAGAAAAGATCAAGAAACTTGTTGTGAACATACCCTTCCTTGACGCCTTACAACAAATGCTGACCTTTTCAAATTCATGAATGACATTCATTCGTACTAGAGGAAGGTAGTGGACTACAAGACCGTAGCTTAACGGAGGAGTGTAGCGCATTAATCCAAAATAAGTCGTCTCCTAAATACCAAGATCTAGGTAGTTTTTCTATCCCATGCACTATTGGTGATACTAAAATCAACAAATCTTTTTGTGATTTCGATGCTCGCGTGAGCCTCATGTCTTTATATATTTGCAAGAAACTTGGTTTGGGTGAGTTGAATTAACGACTAGGCTTTACAACTTGTGGATTATTCCGTCAAGTACCTACTGGGTATTCTTGAGGATGTGCAAGTAAAGGTAAGAAAATTTATTTTACCTATCGACTTTGTGATACTGGAGATGGAGAAAGACCCACAGATCCCTATTATTTTTTGGAGGCCTTTCTTGGCCACCACCAGAGCCATGATAGACATCAAGAACCACAAGCTCTCCTTAACAGTTGGCAAGGACAAGATCGAATTTGATTTATCTAAAGCCACTAACCTAGCTCCTATAAAGAATGTTTGTTGTAGGGTAGATTGTTTGCAAACGGATGATAAATTACTACGAGGATGCCCACAAATTGATTCAGTAAAGAAGGGGAGCATTGATGAAGGATTTGAATTTGACAATGGAAAGTTTAACATATACATCATTGCAAAGTAAGTGAAGAACAAGAAATACCGAAGGTGGTCAAATACGACCCCCTCAAACCAATGGCTCTGAGTTAAAATTGATAGGGGTTGAGCTTGTGACCTAAAACAAGCAATTCTTTAGAGATAGCCCAAGCCTTTTTCCATTTTTCCTTTAGGTTTTTTCCGTTGGTGCTTCACTTTTAAATTATTCTTTGTTTAATTTCAGGGTCAGAAAATTCCGCGGGCTAGTGATGTGCATAAATTATATACACTTTTATGCATGTTTTGATGCACATCTACTTGTATTTCATGAGTATAATGTATGTTTATTGTACCCTATTTCTTTATAATGTCATACTTCTATTATATTCTGTTCGGAGACTTGCTCTTTATTTGTTTTTAATCGATATGACGTGATTTGGAGTGAAAATGGAGCAAAAGATGCACTTTGGAGTGAACACATAGAATATTAGCTCAGGCCCTGTGAAACCACACGGCCGTGTGTCCTCTCCAATAGCAAAGCAAGCTCCAGCCGTGTGAATCCACATAGCCGTGTGAACTCCATTTGAAGCCGCTTTCCAGAGTAAAAGCAGCACACGACCGTGTAACTCTACATGGGCGTGTGAATCCACACGGCCATGTCACCGAGACAAACCTTGGCTGTGTCGATTCCACACGGCCGTGTCACGGGCCATGTGAAACCTGTGCCCAACCCTATTTAAGGGGTAGTTTCTCCTTTTTTGGGGAATCTTTGGCTTGGGGGTTCATCCTCATTCCTTGGGGAAGGGTTCTCCCCCTTGGGGGAATCCTAGATCTTCCATCTTCTTCTATTCGTCCACCTCTAGAGCAAGAGAACACCTCCAAGGACACCACGCTTCAAGGATAAGCATTCTCTCCTCTCTCAATCCATGTTTTGAGTAGTAGATGCTATATTTATCATCTCTTGGTTGTATCTCCCTTGTAATGAAGTAGATCTCTAGATCCAGGATATAGGAAGTAGTTGTGATGTGTTATGATATATAAACTATGTATTTAGACATTTTCGTATACAATGATGTGTTTATATCATGTTCTATATGTGTTGTGTCTTGTATGTGTTTGACAAAATATGTGTGAGATCAATTCATATAAATGTGAGAGATTTGTCTCTATGTTAAGGTTGTCACTAGACTAGATAACCGGGGGATCCTTAGTGACAGAGGATACTCATTCAACCAGACATATATGTCCTTAGTGACAAAGGGCATCGATATTTACTCACTTTCTAGAGTCAAAAGATCTTAACATATGGACTAATCCTTGTTAGGGAGTTCTAATTAGAGTGGATACTCCAGTACTACCGTTAGGAAGTACATTAGATAACTCTAATGATTGTATGACTGGGGGCTTTGTGACAGAGGGTAACCCTTTAACAGGACTTTCTAGAGTTACTTCTTTATTTAATGACGTTAGAACTTGAGTAAACTCTCCGGTGCGACTTTCACAGAGTTGTATCAGACTTTAGTTAGAAGCCCTATACGAGTATAAGTATGGAGTTAAGTAGATGAACAATGCATAGGGACATTAATTAACATCATAATAAAATCGAAATCCTAGAATCTATCATCCATCCCATTCCAAGATCATCCCTTACTCCTTCTCTCTCTCTTTCTCCTTAGTCTTTCTCTCACTATCTCTTTTCCATCCAACCCTTCGATTGTCTAGATAATTCACCGTACGAAGTTAACTAGTGCTTAATCAATAGTCCCCATGGGTTCGATATCTTTTGTATTACCGACGACATAATCGTGCACTTACGGTTCGTAATAGCTAGTCATGGCAACTGCCATGGCCAAGGTAAACAATCTAGGAAGCAGCATGGAGGGGTCATAGTAGCCGCTACGGGCGTGCTAGACCTTATAGAGCCCAACACGGTTGTGTCACCCACTGAAAAAAAAATCTACCAATGTAGATAAGTGTGCTTAATAAGAAATAAATGACAATTATATAATATCTATTACTGACTTTGACATTGAGTGCTCATTTGAGATCTTGTGTGGGTAATGCAAAACATTATTGGGGGACAAGTCTTGAAATTGATAGGTAAGTGCCTCTTGCATGGGAAACTCTAGGAACACGATGGAATAGCGAAATAACTTGGATTGGAAATTGATATTTTAAGATCGAGTTACCTTGCAACGCATATAAAGAACTTTCAAATTTGGCCTCAGTGAAACTATTTGTGTGTCTTAGCTCATTAGTGATACTACTCAATAGGACTAGACAATAGCGTAGCCAAGATTTTCATCTAGGAGGGGCAAATTTCAAAGATTCTGAATATTCGTGTAGCTTAATTTTCACCGTCCAAAAGCCTAAATTTTGAATTTAAGGAGCTAAACTTAAATTTAAAAATTTTGACCATAGCCCTTGGTTCTAATTGAAACAATGATCCATCAATCCCCAAAGCTTATCTATGACTCAAAGTCAAAAAATCATTTGTGATCTTGTTTCCTCATAATATTTAGCATTCCTACATATGAGACCTTCATTGCGATCTATAACCATCCTAACTAACAACCTAATAAAATAAAGTTTATACTTTATAACTCTCCTTCAATTAATGAAGCATAAAAGAAGAAAGTATAAAATAAAGTTTGTACTTTATAATTTATAGCTATATACTTGGCCTTGTTATGATATTTGAGATCCTTTAAATGGTAGACAGTTACTTGACTTCCACTGTTCTCGACAATTTTTAGATACTTCAGGAACCTATTTAACTAGACTGCTTCTTACACAACTGCTGAATATGCCACATATTTAGCTTCCATAGTTGATAAAACTACTTAAGTCTGTTTCTTGATGTTCCATGAGATGATGCCACCATTCAACAAGAACGCATAGCCTAATGTGGATTTTCTATCATCCAGGTTCTCAGCCCAATCTGCATCTAAATAACCTTTCAGACTCATATCTGATTCTTGAAAATAAAGACAGTAATTTATTGTTGCCTTCATATATTTGAATATCTTTTTTACCGCCTTCTAGTTTCTCGGACCTGGGTTTACCTAGAAATGACTGACTAAGCTAACAATATAGCTGATATCGGGACATGTACACAATATAGTGTACAACAAACTGCCAATAGTACTGACATATGATTTTTTATTCATCTCAGCTATTTTCTCAAAAGTTTTGAGACTCACACTCTTGCTCAAAATAGTACCTTTTATAATAGGTGTATGTTATGTTGGGAATACAATCAAAGTCCCACATTAGAAATACATGAAAAAGACCATAGATTTATAAGATAAAGATATCTCTATTGGTATGAGACCTTTTGGGTAGAGCCGAAAAATAAATTC
>JBBMJZ010000019.1:3904740-3917488 GCA_037833815.1 Zingiber zerumbet | reverse complement strand
CATGATAGGATCACTTCTAGCTATCAACACTAATAAAAGATCCCTAGTGTGATCATTCCCAAAAAGATATTTTGTAAATTGAAGTTGGCAATACATTTAAACTATTGTATGTACAAAGAATAATCTCCAGTGACACACCAAGATTACAAATTCAAATGTGCAAGAGAAGATTATCATAAAAAAAAAAAAAATAGAAACAAACAAATGTGCAAGAGAGAAGGGTAACATAATATGGAATCTAAGAGCTTGTAGATCAAATACCTAAAGGAATCTAAGAGCTTGGATATGATTGAAAGACGATCCAGTAATTTAGTCTTTTTTTTGTGCTTTCATTTCTATTGGAAGAGCTGAGCAATTAGACTTAAGTTTATTTAGAGCTTGCAAAATTCTATTGGATGGGTCAATATTACTGGCTTACAGGTTAGATCTTCAAACTTGTAAAGAGACATACTTTATCAATCCAGTGAAGAGTAAAATTAATGGAATCCTTTTGAGGATAATGCAGTGGATGTGTTATGGTCTGTGAAATAATATCTAGTGTTGGTGTGCTGTTTGATTTCTTACTTATTTCCATTGTGTTGTGAACACTCTAATCAATCACACATTTGCACACATGTGCACTTATTTATGCATACTTTTTCATGTTTTATTAAATGAATAATTTATTTATGCATGAGCAATAGTGTTTAAAATATTTATCGTAAGAGTACTTTATATTTGAACATCTTAGGATCCAATGCTCTGATCCAAACCAATGGATATTATTTTTCATTCCTAGGTAGAATTTTGATGTTAACAACCTTCAAAATAGGCAAACTTGCCAAACGCATAAAATGTTATGGTCAGTGAGTTGTATAATTTACAAATGGACTAACTCTCCATCTACTTATCAATAGCTGACTCAATGATGGATGCAGAATTACGAGTTGAGGGGACAAATTACACTAATCATCATTTAAGGTTGGAGTGGGGGAGAACAAAATATTTATGCAAATGCTATGAGCATTGACAATTGTGAACAAGTTTGTCGTAGGTTCAAATTGTCTAATTGTTCATAGAAAAAAAAGGAAGATTAGAGTATAACACTTACATAGATGCGAAAAGGAGAAGAATTTTCTTTGGATTGATAGTCATGAAGTGGTTGAACTTCCTCATCCTTCCATCTCCTCCTTCTGGTAGATTAGAGATATTTGCCACAGGTGAGATTCCTGTAAAAGGACTGTTAAAAACAAGTTGCTGTTCTATTGAAATTTGACTACAACAACTCCTTCCTACCAAATCTTGCATCATTAGTTAGCAAATTTGAGATCTTTAGGAAACTTGGTGATCCTTATTTCTGGAAAACTTTATCGTGAAGGTCACATACATTTGAATGTTGCAAAGACAATATGCACTAAACAATAGTAATTAAGCCACAAATTTATGCATGTTTTATGCATAAGATACCATGTGCTCTTTACCTTTGACTAAAAACTTTTTTGCAGCTCCATCCGCATCTTGCTCTTCGACATTTCGCCGATCTATTCTTGATGAACCTTTGCGAGATAGAGTTTTCTTCTTGAGAAAAGGAAGTGTAGCTGCCTAATTAGCTAAGTTTGTTGGAAGTTGGAGAATTTCTTGTTCGGTGACAAGTGTTTTTTCAAAGCTACTCACCAGCATTTTTGGAGTTGCCGAACAACTCTATGAGGTTTGTGTTAGGCTCTCAATATCTAGAACTAAACTCTCAGCTTTATCAGGATCTGGACCATGACTCTGCAATTGACCAAGGGGATATCAAAGACACAGAAATATACTTTCATGTGTAGCTTTATACAACTGTAGTATTCTATCAAAGACACTCACATTTACTTCAATGTATTGTTTAATACAATTGTAAACGTGTCAAAACAACAACACTAAATTTTGTTCGGAT
The DNA here is from genome assembly GCA_037833815.1 of Zingiber zerumbet. Lineage (NCBI taxonomy): Eukaryota > Viridiplantae > Streptophyta > Magnoliopsida > Zingiberales > Zingiberaceae > Zingiber > Zingiber zerumbet. Next base: position 3,915,576 of record JBBMJZ010000019.1, on the reverse strand, counting down.
TCTGAAACCTCAATAACCAACAAGCTAGACATCTACAAAGTATGGAGATAGTTCGACATACTTTTCAGATTGCGAGTTTAACAAACTTTAAAATTAGATACAATAATAGTTGAATGTGAAAATAGCCAAGAGATTCTAGAACTGGAATGTCATTCAACGATATAAAAAAAAGAAGATAACTTAGGTTCTTCATGACTCTGAACTCATTTATTTTCCCCTTCAGACCATGCAACCACTTAATCATTCAATTCCTCCATTTACCATCTTAATAGTCCCTTTCTTAATAGGGACAACATTGACCAATGAGTTCCTTGTGGTGATCATCGTCGAAAACCACACTACTTGATTCTTGCTATTTCACCAAGTTTAACCACAAAATGGACCACGAAACCATCTAATCATAAAGCTCTCCCTCTTAATAGTGTTAAGGAATTTTGAACATAAAAATGCCAAGAGGGAAATTAATAAATCCCACTTACCTCCATGAGAACTTCCTCCATTTCAGCTAATTGATCTGTCGACAAGAATTCTAAAGAGTAAACACATCATCCAATTGCTTTCAGTAATTAACCATAAACAATAATGTAGATCCTTCATAAACATATGTGAAAAACAGTTAGTGAAAGAAAAACTAAATCCCTTGAGATCAAAGAGATCCCACTTGCTGACATTTAGTCCATGAACACCAATGTGCATCACAAAAATTCTAAGAATAAACGCGAGTACTCAACTATGAACTTAGGATTTATTTCATTGATTCAAACATAGCAAAACTAAACGCAATCAGTCGAGGCAGAAAGAGAGAAAAAAAAAACTAAGACTCTGAAGAAGAAACTCTCAGCTTTCAGCTCAGTCTCCACACACCTCCATCATGTAGGGAATAAAAGAGCACAGAGAAAATCGAGAGAATGGAGAACGAACAAACCTTTGAAGATTTCCTCCTTTATTTGACCAAAAAGACTACTTCTGGATCCTATTATCCGATGCTGACACCGATCGAGTGAAAGAGTATGGCCTTTTTTGGCTAAGGATCGGAAGGCTAATTTTTGTGATGAAGGCAGCAGAAAAGCACCGAAACAAAGAGCTGGCAAGTGTGTCAATATTTAATTCTCCCACTCACTCACATCCACTAATAAAATATAAATGATATAATGTGATAGAATCGAAGCAAAAGCTACGTCGTCGCGTAGTGAATTGTGTTGGTAATGCTGTTAACGTGAGCAGGGAGGCAAGCTCGATCTGAAGGCTGGAACAATAATACAGGACGACGGTGGGAATGCATAGCTCCTTTTTGTTCTACTCTATTCCACCTTTTAACGGTATCCTTTAAGAAAGAGATCATGAGAAAGAGAAAGCAAAAAAAAAGAAAACTCTTTGTTTACTATAGTGATCTTCAAGTTACTCGTGATGGACAAATGTAGGGTTGTAAACAAATGAAACGGTTCAAATTTATTTGATAAAGTAATTGGATGAATCAAGTTAAGTTTAAAATAACTAAGTGATTGAAATAATTGTTCAACTTTAGCTTAATTTTTTTTTTTTATGAATTTGGTTAAATGTTATCAGACTTCATAATTAAAATTTATTTGATTATTTAATTTTTTTTATTTTAAAACTTTTTTAGTTTAGTTGGTTAGTAAGCTTTATCTTGAGTGTTTATTTGTTAATTTAGTTTTATTAATGACAAATTCTGTTTATGAATATTCTTCATGAACAATTCATAATCTTTGTTCATGAGTATTAATGAATTAAATGTATATGTATTTAAGCTTCTTCATTTAACTTAACAAGTTATTTAAACTTATTTATTTAATTAACTTAATGTATATTGAAAGGATATAAACAAGTTTTTACCAAGTGAACATTAAATTTATTCACGGAAGTTTAGTTCATTTATAACATAGATAAATGTCTTTTATATATTTATATATAATTCAAATGTTCATATCCTTTACAGACTTGACTAATCTTGAAGATGAGCAGCTCTCCCCCCGATTCACCCACCGGATATGTCCGGAAGGGTTCGCAATAGTGCGTCAACAGCCAAAACCGGATACTCGAACCATGGATCCCTCGACATAGTCTTTTCCTCCAAATTAAGTGCCCGTTAATATTCTAGTTGAGGCTCAAATCATGGTGCTTTGAGTATCCAATTAGTGTCTTACAGTTGCACCGTATCCGGGAGCTAGATAAATGTCTCTTTAGTTTACAGTTCACGTTTGTAGTAGTTTTGTCTAAGATTTTGGAGAAAGTCGCTCAAATGAGTGCGCTGTTTAAAAGAAGTATTGGTTGAAGGAGATTCGTTAATAGGATTGGCAAAATTAACTTGTGATGAAATTGTTGTTGTAATACACTCACTACTGCAACGGTTTATTGTTAATAAATTCCATGCGATATAATCTTTCCTCATAGCATTCTCTGTAATAACATCTCTGTACAGATGTTATTAACACAATTGATAGAACTGAAGTTTTCATGTAATATCATCTCTGTAAAAGGGTTTATAAATTTTAATTTTTCTGAAATACAAACTGTAGACATTTCTACCATGGAAAAGATATTCCATAGAATTACAATTACTTGTACATTGCTCCAATACATATCTTGTATTTTTACATAGGTTTTGATTGCGCAGAGAACAGAACTTAGTCAAGTAACATAGCCACCTTATCCCTCAAACTGCTCTTCTTTTTTGTCAGAACTGCATCATTTTTCCAGATTTCCTTTCTTGTGGTGGATGGCTTGATAGTTGTATAGCTGAAGGCAATATGTTCTTTAGCAAATGTTGCTGCTTCATAGTCTTCAGATTTAGGTTTCTTCAGGAGAGGACCCAAAAGGAGATCCAACATATTCTGGGCAGAATCTCCTGTTTGGGGGACATTTGCTGCTGAAGTTTCAGATTCAGAATTCTTTGCCTCGAAAAAATGGCAAGTGGAATGATTGGAAGTTGGCATTTCAGTGCATCTGGATAGGGTTTTGTTGGATCCAGAATCCAGGTGTGGACTGCATGCGCTGGAAGCAGAAGAGATTGAAGGATGTGTCTGCAATTGTTCCTTTGAAGTTAAGCATTCAAGTTGTCTCTGTCTATCAGCATTTACATACTGCAATGGATGGTGAAAGTAATTCAGTAATAAGCAGAAATGCAGTGGTAAAAGAGACTTACAAATGATGTCCTGTTAATTGAAAAAAGGGTCCCTGAAAGCATTAGCGCTATAGAAGATAAGAGCAGCATAAAATGTATGTTGATGTGTCAAAAGATTGAGGCAGTTGACACTAGTATCACAGATTTGATGGGCCCTACTTGTAATTATGCAAATACCTCGGAATGTATATGTCGATACTAGTGTCACATAGATATGTTAGAACCTACTAATACTTATCTAAGTATCTAGGAATCTATATATAAGATTACAAAATGTATAGACGGGACGCAGGAGACTCCTTAGGAGTAGTTAATCCTAATAGTTTTCCCTAAATTAACATGGTATTAGAGCACCAAGAATCTAGAAACCAGCTTCTTTTTATTCTCCATCCACACATGTCATCTTTCTTGACTATCTCAAGCTTCTGCTCGCCCCTTGAGCTATTGCCAATGCCTCTCTATATTTCTAATGATGGAGCAATCAACAGCCTGGGATGGTGGTGATTGATGGAACGCCAATTAGTAGGAGATCATTATGTTGATGATATTCACAACCAATGGGGATTCACTAAGGAGCGAGATCTCTCTGCCTATGCCTATGACACTTTGTCATACAGATGCTATGGCTCACCTCACATTTAAAGTGATCCAAAGCATTACATAAAATGCCCTGGTTGAATAAGTAGGAGGAATATTCTTGTAGGGCAAAAATTAAAAGGACATTTTTAATTATCTAAATATTTCCTTGCTTGTAAGAGTCAAAAGAGCACCACACCATATTTATCCTACTGAAAATGCCCTTATTCCAATGTTATAGTAGGCACGGAGTAACAGCTACAACATGTAAAAATTAAATGGATTCAACTCGGTCAAAAAAATCTATATATAAATCATTTTTATATCAAAAATCTCTTTTACGAACTTGGTCAAAATTGCTTAATTGTAATCAAAATCACTTCAAAATAATCAAAATCATAGTAAAATTATTGTAGCAACTACTTAAAACTATTTTAACCTTTTTACAATGCTCTTGACCTTTTAAAAGCAATTTAATCAAGATTAAGCAAGTTGATAAAGAATTTTTTTTATATAAAAGTGCTCTATATATAGTATTTTTGACCAAATTAAAATTTAAAAAATGACTTAATTTTACATGTAATAATTACTCTGTGGTTACAACAGTATAAAATAAGGGTATTTTTGAAAAAAAAAAAAAGTTGTTATTTTGACATTTTAAAAAGGACGGACACCCTTTTGACAATTCTGATAACTAGGAGCTCCCCTTTGATTTTTGCCTATTTTGGTATGCATGCCACAGTTAGGGAAAGCATGACGAACTGCTCTTAGGGAGAGGCATCAAGGCCATATCGTTAGATCCTATAAACAACAAGCTAATTTGTTGCCTGTGGTAGCTTCTCCAACACCCATGTCTAATATTTCCAAACTGTCTACTCAAATTGATTTAAGCATCGAAGAGCCGACTCCTAACTTACATTGGTTTTGCTATACCTTTTAAAAAAAAAAAAAAACTAACTGAGGGCCTAGTTTAATAAAAAAATCCAAGGGATTTTTTATAATATTTTTTATTAGATCTCTATAACCCTTCTCCCTTTCATGTGCTCTATGTCCATGAAGTAGCAACCGCCCCTAGGTGGTTTGGTTGTTAATCCAGCAAACCCTCCATATGGATTGGATATTGTCGCCTCCCATTCATGTTGCTGCCCTCTCTACACAACATGTGGTCAACCCTCCTAATGGCAGTGTTGAAGTCTCCTTAATTGACTCAACCAAATCCAAGGCCCAAGATCTCATCTCCATGACAAGTGGACAGAGCGACTCAATCTCCTCCTCCCCACCTTAAAACTTGCCGCTTTATGTGGTTTTCCAACCCCAATTCCTCACGTAAATGACAACTCCCCCACTCAACCAACCCTTGTACACCAACCCCTCTAACCAGAGCTATCAAGACTATAGCGTTGACAAATCTAATTAGAAAAGGTTGAAGGATTATATGGCGAACAACAAAAGCCTCATCTACCTTCCCAGTGCTTAACATTGATTCCCTCGCATGCTAGGTACCGGCAAAACCAACAAACAAAGGCAGTCACCTCCCTTGAGTGTGAAGCCTTACCACTCGTGCTAGATTCCTTTCCCATTGCACTTATGCATTTGAGACTAATGATTGTGGAGACTCCTGACTTCAACATAAGATTACTAATGATGACATTGCAAAATCACAAGGATAAAATTTATCCTTCACAACAATTTTAAGCGAAGATTTAAGCAATCTAAAGTCCTTTTATGATATAGAAGTTGCTAAAGACATTTATATCTCATAAAAAAAGTATGTGCTTAATATGCTTAAAGAAGTTTATATTCTAGTCAATTTGATGTTAAATGAGATACAAAATGGAAAAGTAGTTGGACCAAATAATATTCCTATAGAGGTATGAAAGTGCCTAGGGAAGTAGGATTTTAAATGACTTGTGAAGTTGTTCAATCTAATATTGAAAATGAAAAAAAGTCAAATTAGTGGAGGGTAGAAATTATACTAATTATAGAGGCATTAACCTAATGAGTCATATTATAAAACTTTGAGAAAGAAGGATAGAAAACCGATTAAGGAGAACAAGATGACCAAAAGTCAATTTGGAATCATGCATGAAAGGTCAACAATAAAGTTATGGGAAAAGAGGCAAAACTTACCCATGGTGTTCATTCACCGAAAAAAAACTTATGATAGAGTCCTGAAGGAAATTATATGGAGAATTAAAAAAAAAATATTAGCGTAGCGTATATTTAAATAATTAAGGATATGTATGAGAATGTAATGATAAAAGTGAAGACTCCTAAAGGATTAACTGAAACATTTCCTATAAAGATAGGGTTACATCAAGGATCAACTCTAAGTTCATAGTTTTTTACACTAGTCATGGATGAACTCACTAGATACATCCAAGATGCGTTACTATATTGCATGTTGTTTGCAAATAAGATTGCTTTGGTTGATGAGACATGTGAAAGTATAAATGTTAAGCTCAAATCTACATGTAGAAGTTTTGGTGACCTACTTGTAATCATGCAAGACCAAGGGATGCATATTCTAAATTATAATAATAAGATTATAGAGGACTAACTAGGGATAACCAAATCTAATAATTTTCCATAAATTAACATGCTTGATGAGATTAAATGGTGCAACAGTATGACTACAATAAATTGCTTGAAAAAACTTATGCAAATAATAGGATAGGTATGCACAACCAATCAATACCTACAAGAAAAAACATAAAGTCATAAGTACCTCTTCTGCAATGCGCACCAAATCGTCAACTGTGATTGCTATTACATTGTCATTCGCTGGAGGGCAAGCAACTTCATCACATTTTTGCCTTTTAGATTTTCTAACTTTAGTCTTTGTAGCAGTCCCATAAGCCACTTTTTTTAGAGTTCCCACATCTTCCTCAGTATTTGTTTTAGTAGTTCCATATTTAGACAAGGAATTATCTTTGGCTACGTTTATTTTACTTGTTTTTGTCTTTCTTTGTGCAGCTTTGTTACTCTCAACAGTTTCAGGTTCACTTAAAGTAAGAACGTCATCAGTTGGTTTATTTTTCTGGGTTTTGGCAATTGAGTTTCTTTGAAAACCACCATCCAGTATGTCAGGTTTCTTTTCTGATAGTGAAGATCCATTTGTTTCACAATAGTTGCCTGTTTCATTCACAGAGTTTGACCTTTCCATCCATGAAGGCAAACGCCTCTTTTTTCCAGGATCAGTGTTGACAACTACTTCAGTCATCCTGTATTCTGTACAAATTTTAGTATTGTATCATAATTTTTTGTTATCGTACATAAGAGACATAGACAACCAGAAAAAGTATTACATGAAATCCACAAATAAAAAATACTGAGATTTCATAATATTATCAAACCTAACTGGGGATCTGTTGTAAAATGTAAGCTTGCACAGATTTTATATTTTCCCAAACCCATTAAAGCTGAATAGATATGCTAATATATCCAATTTTCAATGATATAAAGTTTGCAAAAGCAACACAATTCACATGCAGAACATACACACTTGGTGATCCATAAAATAAAAGTACACTTCTCCATAGATGAGCAGTATAAAATATCACTTTAAATGCACCAAATTTAGCATATCGATGTAAATTGGTGTTAACTATTGTGCAGATAACTTTGAAGCCTGGAGAGCAAAACAAGTGACTATTATAGGTTCCATAACGATCCACATGAATCATTGTAAGTGTTGAGATAAATGTGTTGGAGGATGATTTGACTACCCTGTCTCCAACCTCCAATTGAGAATGAAACAGCAAATAAAAACCAAGAAGAGCATCAAGACTAGCACCAGGTAAAAAAAAAAAAAAGGTGTCTTTCCCCAATTAATTCGTCATAAATTGATCTTAATGCCTTTGGAACTTTTGAGGAACCACATCTCACAAAGTTTTTTTTTCCCATCTCATTTTTCGAAAACAAAAAGTCTCTATTCTGTCACCTAATCACAATTCCATCTGGGAGTAGTCTCCGTTACGACTCACATATCCATAACAACAATGAAATTAAACGAAAGATGAGAAAATTAACCCGTAGGTTGTCGTGGGTGCTGTCAGCAGCTGAATAGGTCAGAACAACTCAAGAACGCAAACCCTAATTCCGAAACAATCTCAAAACATGGCGATGAATCTACCTGAGTTTGCGCAGCAGGACCTCAAATCGAATTCTCTCCGCAAGAACACAAGAGGCGAACGGGCGAGGAAAATGAGATGCAGATCCCTCGACTCAAACAGAAGACATTAGAATCGATCCTCCGACCCATTTTTAGTTTGACTAATGGGTTGTCTGAGTAACACGGAATCATAAAGGATTAAGGACCGGTTGGGTCAATTTTATGATTTTTAAACTTATTTGATACGGTAATGGAATCAAATCAATCCGATGTTAAAATGTACTAAGTCTTTAAAATAATTATTTAAATTTAACTAAACTTAATTTAAATTTAACTTGAACTTAATTCCTTTTGGTGCTATTGAACACAAATTCAAATAGAATTCAAACTTATTTTGATTATTTATAATTTTTATATTTTAAATTTATTTAATTAATTATTAAATTTAATAATATAAATTTATTTATTTATTTTAAAAATTTCTCTCTCTCTATATATATATATATATATATATATATATAAATCATACTGCTCTTTGGATAGCAATATGCACTGGTTGCATGATCAATTTTTACCTCATCCTCACGATACTATGGTTGAGATATGAAATATTATCATATAAAATTTTACGTCTAAACATATCTTCTTTATGTCTTAATTATCTGTACTAATGACTAGTAATCACCCATAATTTATCTCTTTTTTATTGGCCTAAAAATAAATTGACAAGAACATTAGGAGCGAACAAATCGTCTTTTACCACATCATCAACTTTTATCTCGTTCTTTAGCCTTTACATGATACAGAATGGACTTCATCCACTGGATCAGTAGCAGAGCGATCTTAGAAGCCTGTATTTACTTTCGAAAGAAGTGCATAGAACATTGAAGCATCTTCTGGAGTTCAACATAAGATACTGAAGGTACTGAGTGCACTAAATACATTTCAATAAAGAATAATCTTGAAATTTTGAAATAGTCAATAGAATACTCTAAAAACAGGACAAGATCAATAGGAATCCTACCATTCCCAGTTAATACAAGGAAAAATACAAGAAAAACTGTAATTTTTTCAACCACAATGACGGCACTATCTAGCTAGATGACGATTAAGTCGACTAGTTGCTTTTTCTTCTGAACTGAATCAATGCTGTTTTATCGCGTTAAATTAAACAGCATCAAACGAGCAATTCCAGCAACGCGACACAGCAAATTTTATAATGCAACATCAATATCCTATGGATCCTGCAAAAATTAGGTCAACCATAAGTGAGTTAAATTTGAACATACCTAGCTCATAGCCAAAAAGATTCCAAACTAGTAACATGAAAGGGGATAGTAGCAAATGAGCTTTTACTTTGATATGCCAAAAAAATTCAAGTACCAGAATTGGAGCTTGTAGTGTTCGAGCAGCTGAATGCTCTTGTCTGTCTTTACAACTATCTGGGGCTGGATACATAGATCTTAGATGTCTAATTGATCTCTATTCAATATTATATCACTAGTACATTTAGATTAATGAAATTACTTTTTTTTTCGACAAACTTGTATTTTCTTAGGTTTCTAACTGCCCTTTACACTTTCAACTCTAATTGATTCAACTCACACCTAATTATAAAACTCGTGTCTGTATCAACTTAACTAATTTTCTCTCATTTAACAGTTTTTATTTTAAAATGAGATTTCATCAAAAATGCTGTAATGGAATGTGTTTGAGACAAATTTCTAGTGACATGTCTTCTGATTTTGGAGTCATACAAATATTTGTTGAGGCCATATTCATTTTAGAAAACAGCACAAAGTAGTTAAAAAAAAAGAGACACTGCAAGCAAACTTAAATAATCCAAATAATGATGAAACGTGAAACAACTTAAAAAAAGAAAAAGAGTAGAAGCTACGGGAGCAAACGACGAAGCAAGAGAACAAGGAGAGTTAACAAATTAGAAAACGAAATGCAATATAATTCCTATAATTTGCAGATGCCATTTCTGTACTTGTTTTTATCTAAAAATTGAGTTGAAATTCATGCAAATACCTCATTGAACACCACTCCATCGAGCCCAGTCAACAAATTGCATGCCTCCGTAGATGTTGTTGGCAAACCGGACCCCAACAGTGAAAGCCATAGCCACAGGAGGCACACGTTTGGCAATTGGTGATGCCTCAACAACTCGCTCTAGTCCATTAATAATCTGATAACGAGTATTGGATGATATTGCCAGAAAGACACCTAAATTGCAAAGAATTTGTCAGGTATAGAGTTCCCCACAGATTTATTTTCATAGACAGCATATCATAACAGATAAAGAGGTCAATTTGAATATTTAATTACTTTTAACACAAATTAATTTATTTCAAGATAGAAGAAATAACTCATACATATGAAATCTATAGATAAATAATGATCTTATTCACAAATTGAAGATCAATCTAATGGTGTTTTTAGTATGCTCCAACCTGCCAAACTGTTCCATCCAACTCCACTGTAGCCCAATTGCCTCCACTAGTTCCACTAATCCGTCCAGGCAAAGTAACATACACCACCCAACCCAACTAAACTAACCTGTCAGATTCGACCAGCCCAACTAACCTACCCACCTGATTTGATCACATGACCTGCCATCCTGACTAATTTCCCAGTTGACTTGTCCAACCCAATCAATTTGGTCGGCCTGAACATCAAATCTGGTCAACACGATCAAAACCTGTTGATGTGTTATTAGGAGGATGAACAGAGAAGGGCAATGTTTGCAACCAAAGATAGAATTGTTTATTTCATAGGGAATAAAATAGTTATTCCCGTGAATCAAATGCATCATAAGAGTCCATAAGAACGATACGCAATACATAGTATAGAGCAAGGTTTAAAATTTCGACCTGTGCCGAGGTTTCGGTCTCGGAACAATACGGTTTCAGCCGTGCCGATATGGTTTCGGTATTTTTTTATTTATATATAGTAATTATAAGATAAATATGTTTATGGTGTGTATAAAAATAAGTTGTAT
>JBBMJZ010000019.1:3881588-3904640 GCA_037833815.1 Zingiber zerumbet | reverse complement strand
TACTCTAGCACCGGAGCCATGGACATGTGAGATAGATTACACACATGCAACTCAAGATTATGATCATGGAGCTAGAAGTAATGCTATTCAATATCAGCGTCGATATAAGGGTGACAAACAAAAGAAAACTCAAAATTATCAAGATATACGGGAGAGTTTAGCTGAGATTGATTCTGGTCGAAGTTCATCATACTTGCAACCTTCTTATTATAACTCTGATGCATCATATGATGATCCATCATATCAGAACTCGGGGACGTATGCTTATCCTTATCCTACGCTTGTACCTATACCCGTTCCCAGTTCAAATCCAACATCCAGTGATGAATCAAGACACGCTGATGGACATGTGAAGAAATCAATATTAATATTGCATGTCATGAGATGATTATTTAATCTAGGCATTGGAGAATTATGGAGTTGACCTAAGCAGAATGTTGCAAGAACCAATGCTTCCATTTAATTCACGTCACTCCTTTTGGTATTAATAAGGTAACATATTATGATGTATCAATGTTAATTCAAGTTATTGATAGATCAATTTTTTTTAAAGGAAACTATATTTAATTATTTTTTCTAAAAATATTAAGTTGTTCAATAATTGAGAATTTATATAAAATTAATATACAACTTATTTTTAAGTTATACACAATAAACATATTTATCTAATAATTACTATATATAAATAAAAAAAAACTGAAATAGTATTGGCATGGCACGATACGATATCGAAACTGTATCGTTCCGATTTGGGACAGAACCTCGGCATGGGTCGAGATTTTAAACCTTGGTACCAAGATGTCACTACAAGTCAGCCACATGTATTATACAAACAATGTCAGGTTTGTAAGATAAGTTGGCTAACAACAATAAGTAATAACAAGTAATCAAGATTGTATTTCCTGTCCTTATCTTTGGAACCTTAAAGTCAAAGAAAAATCAATGTAAAACGTCTTCATCGTATCAACTTCAAGAAACAATATATAAGAGAACTGACAGGGATTAGTAATTGATCGCATACCCCAAAGAACTGCACTTTTGACCAGAGGTGGAACTGGTATATCTTCATCTGATTTCTTTACGCTCCTGGATATTGACAAAAATAGAAGTTAACAGAGAAGATGTAACATTGCCCAAGATTCACTGCATCATCATATCGTCAGTGTAAAAAAAATTTAGGAAACCATTACACACTATACTACATAAAAACTTAATTTGGAAGAGCAGAGAAAAAGGCAAACTCTTCAAAACTTTACTTTCTGCATATAAAGTAAATAACCCAACACTAGAAAGTAGAAACACATTAAGGAATTCATCTCAGAACTACGCTTGAGAACTCAGACATAACCTAAGAAATCACATGGAAAGTAAAATATATACTTTTCAAGATTATATTGAGCAAACATTAGCTAAATTACATAAACTAAAAAATCATGAAGAAAATCTATCAGATCTGATAATAATTTGGAACATTGTGTGGTAGTTGATAAGGCTGAAGATGGCTCAAGAAAGGTAACACTATTGCTATATGTATAACACACCTCTTTCATTCATTTATAAACTATAAAGGTAAGTCTTGTAAACTTACTGTGGAAATTGCACAAATGCAATCCCTAGAATACAATTAACACCTAAACCATGTCACTATAACTTTACCTCTTTATCAGTCATAGAACGATGTTCCATATTTAACCATATAGGAGAATGTAAGTGTTGACATTATTAAGGAATATTATGATTTGATTTGACAATATTAAAGAATATTCTGATCTGATTTGATTTGATAATTAAGAGAGATTGACGTAGAAGGAAAGAAATAAAATCTGTGATTAATAGAGATTGACACAGAAGGAAAGGAATTAAATCTGTGATTAAGAGAGTTTTTATTTTCCTTTTGTTTGTAATCTTTCTTTCTAATGTCTCTTGCATCCTCCTATTTAAGTTGGACTTCTTGTAAATTATATAATAATGAAAAAGATTTAAGTTTTTTTTCTCTTCATCCAATTCCACAGTAAGGATAAAATATGGTCTGTTATTCTTCCCATGATTGTTGTCGATATCATTCTTGATCAATCTTGGTTGCATGATCTCACCGCCAAATGATAGAAGGTTATCGAGTGAGAATATATGCCATTTAAGCAAAAGAAAAAAATTATTAAGTTCAATTGTACCAAACCTAGTCAAACTGAAAAAGATACCGCAAATATTTACTCCTAAAGCAAGAATCTAGTCTCCTCACTTAGACTCAACTTAAAGAAAAAAAGCTCCATGAGTGATGATTGCCCTAGTGATGCTAGAGATAGCAGTCACAACCACCAACTCATTTAGTCATTTTCTCCTGAGATTAAAGAGCATCGGATGAACCAAACTAGACTCCAAAAGAGTCATTTGATAACTTGCCTCAAAAGCGATTCAACAGTCAGACCAGCCTTAATATCATTACCTTAGGAGATAGTTGTCAAGATCCTACCTCATCTGATAACCAATCTCAAAATCAAAAAAACCTGTTAATGAGTCCCAATAGTTGGCTCTTCTATAATTTTTCGTTTAAACAAATTTAAGCATCGTTTAACATGCTACAGATCTTATACTAGCACTATAACTTGATGACTTATTCCATTAAGAAACACCAAAATGCTACTGATTCTTAGCTCCAGATCAGTGTCAATTTTATATAAACACACATACTTAAATACATATATGCAGTATGTAATCTAGGTAATAGAGAATTATGATGTCGATCTCACTTGGATGTTGCAAGAACTAAGGTTCATCCCATGCAAGATACATTCTAGAATTAGAAGAGACTCTTATTAAAAAGGCTAATCTTACTAAGTTACTAGTGCAGTATGATATAAATGTCTTCTATTTTTTTTGTGATGATTTCTACCAAATTTCAATTCAATTATGAATTTATTAAGTTCTTGTTCATTGAAATAAATGAAACAATTAAGAGAGACTCAAAAGGTAAAACCATGTGAACTGTTCCAATCACATTAATACAATATAACACAAAAATGGTACTATTCCAAGTTGATGTTGAAATTGATACCAATATCATAATTTTACACCTTTGTCTATTTTACCAAAGCTTGTATATACAATGTTACTACAAAATAGAAAGTTGGGAAGATAAGAATTGAGAGAAGATAGAAAGTAGGTAAGATAGTTTAAATTGTCTACAAGGAAGAAAGAAAGTAGTAAAAATAATTTCAATCCTCTTCTAATTGGGAAAAAAATTAAAGAAATTAGATTCTTCAAAATGATTTAAAAGGCCATTTTACCTGTGGTGTTAATCATGTAAAATATTATTTTAAATTTGAACCAAATTCAAACTCTCAAATTTTCATTCAAAGTGTAGGTTATTTTTGGCAACTACTACAATTAATGGGAAAAAAAGAAATTGGGATTTGAGACTCTAGTAGTTCCCTCTATCTAATAGTACAAGATATTTAATTATTTACAATTGGATCCCTAGTATTTACAATTTGATCTTTGACACGCTTCCTTAAGTTGGATTGAAAAAAGGTAGATCCGCTACCTTAGCGGCCCCCCTAGTGCCGGCCTTACGGATATGGAGGGAGGTTCATGCAGGTACACAGGCCATAGGCCATAGGCGCATGGAGACCTTAAGTTGGATTGAAGGTATTATGAACCATGGTTAGCAAATCTGCTAACCATGGTTTTTAAAGAGCCCATATGAGCTGCATAAGTAGCTACTTAAGAGAATTTTGAAGGGACAACATAATGTGACTGCATATTGGCATATGATTTCTTTAGGCAACCTAGTCCTAAAAAGCCATGAGCCTAGACAATGTGGAAGATGCATGTATAGCCGAGTCATGCAGTTACCCTCTGGATGTTAGCATTGAGGAGGCTACCCATGAGAGATAGACAGTACTTTATAAATGATAACTTATGCAGTGGCTTTGCAAATGGTAAATGCTTTAAATATCAATACAAATATTTTTAAATATTTTAAAATTGATCGCATATGCTATTGCATACGACCTAAACATGATGCAATATGTAGATTGCATATCACCTGCATCCACTTTTTAAAACCTTTTCTTGATGACAAATAATATAACAATTTCATTGGATTACAATTAATCTCCATGTGTTTATCCTCTCGTGGAACAGTATACTAAACTTATGGACATGGTAACTTCGGTGTCACAATACACTCTCATCGGCTTGTTAGGAGCATATCCCAACTCAATTATAATCATTTAAACCAAACAGGCTCATTCGTAGCTAGAATTATAGCACTACATTCCTTTGTATTTGACAACTTATGTCTTGCTCTTTAAAAAAATTAGATTACCACATGGCAGGACATAGTAGCCCAATGTGGATCTTCTATACTACCTAGTCAACATCAACGTAACCCATAATCTAAAGGTGGCATTAATCATAGTATAAAAGGTATCTCCCTAAAGCATTTAACTGCCATATAACCACCATAAAGTTTTTTTGGTTATATCTAAGTAATTTAGCTAATTGATTATACTCTAAGTAATCATCAAAAGGATCTTCAAGAAGCTGATCTTCCAGCACATTAGTCTATTCCAACATATCAAACAAGTATTACGCTAAAAGATATAAACATCTCCGCCTAAGCACCTCCATACCAGCAAAATATTTCAGTTCACCTAAGCAGTCAGATCCCTAAATGAAGTGATGAAGTATTCAACCTTGGGATCCCTACAGTCATCACTAGTTACAATAATATTATGCACATAGATGACAAGAAGCATACAATTCTCAAAAGGAGAGATAAGACAATATTAAGTGATTTTTACACACTTACTGTTATATTTGAGAAATTCCAAGAAACTAAAATATCAGGAAATTAAATTTATATTTAAGGTGTATTAGAAAATAGTGAATGAGTTTGGGGATAATTTGAATAAATTAACTAGGAGTTGAGTTGTAATTGAACTCGAGTTAGATTTAAGTGTTGAACTAGTCTTAAACTAAATAAATTTTAGGATAAATTAGATTAGAATGTAATCCATTTTTCTTCTAATAACAGATGGACCTTGTGATTAGAATTAATCAAGTTCAAACCGAGCCTAATTTGTAAGTGTTATGGTTGAACCAGATAACAATTTAGGTTTTATTGTATGCTCAAGTTCACTTCGTCTAGGGTTTTATATATTATTTACATACACAAGGAGTTTACCTTTCTCTACTATTTTTCTCAATCATCAACATCTGCTAAGATTGAACCCTAAGCAACATCATGTCCTTCCTCACGTGATCATTGGTGAGCATGAACCCTCAAGTTTTCCTCTCCCGTTCAACCACTGAAATCCCTACCAAGTTCCCTTTTGTTTAGCCAAGGCTGAATTTGTCTCCATTCATATGTGGTGAATTTTCATTCTTCTTCATCTCCTTTGCTCTTGAGTTCTTCATTGATCAGTCAATCCTAAGGTTCCTCATCTATTTGATCACTTTGACATGAATCAAGGGTTGAAGTTGCAATAATAGGCTCTAATGCAGCAGGTAATGCTCCAACAGTAACAACAAGAACTTTACCATTTCAGGATTTTAGATCTTGTCTTTTGTAGGGACTATTTTATCCTATGACAATGATAATTGATGGTTAAGGTTAGTTTGTGTTCAAAAATATTGTCTCAATTCTTATGATTATAATTAAGAATTGGAGCAATTATGAGTGTGTGGTAGATGCATTAAAGGAGTAAACATCAATTTTGCAGTTCTTCTTTAAGGTGAGTAAATCTTTGATTTCTTTCCATGCTCCTTTGTGTATGAATAAAAATACAAAATGATCATATATATGTGTGCTTGCATGCTTTTATAATTGTTTTCAAAAAAGGAGGTTAAAATAATAATTAAAATAGCGAAATTGAGTTTTAAAATGAAATAAACTATTGGGGGTAAATAAATGATATTCTTTTCATGTTATACAAATGTTGAGGGTGTTCATATGGGAATTAACATGGGAAGGATTAATTTTAAAATTAAAATGGATACTCTAATTTACTTTTGAATTGTTATGTACCTTTCATGCTACTTGTTAAATTAGATGCTAATACTTGTGTTTTATATTGTATATCTCATACCTAGAGATACTAGTACTTGTGTTTTTAATATACTCATATTAAAAAGTTATTTAAGGTTAGTCATTTAGCCTAACCAATAAGATGTGAATCCAAAATAAAACAAATATGATGTAAAGATTTTAAGCGGAGCAATAATGATTTAAAATAAAGAAAAAAAACTAAAAGTGAAAACTTTAAATGTAGCCTTATACGAGTAGTGACTGGTCGCTCATGGTCAATATTTATTTGTAGGGGTCCTATATTGTTATATATCACGTGTTAGAACTTTAGCTCATATAATACAACATTATTACACCAATAAATCAACTAACAAGTGAATCACTTAAGCCAGCATCCACATCCTAACTGGTGATATACAACAATATAAGGCCCTCGTGCTAATAAATCCTACCCGTGATGACTCCTCACTACTAACTATTCACATGAGGTTGGCCGAACGGGGATCACTCAGCTGGGGTAATGTTTGGCCGCACTACCAAGGGCGGCCTTTTGCTGCGCAACCATGCCAACGGGAGAGAATTTAAAAAAAAAAATTAATGAAGGGGATATTTTAGGAAAGAAGTATGCCTTTTGATAAATACTATAGTGTGGTGGCTCTTTGCCAATTTTTGGAATCTATGTGCGCCCTTTGATAAAATGCCCTATCTTAAAACTTAATTTCACTATTTTAAATATTATTTAAATTTTCTTTTTTGAATATATATATATATATATATATATATATCATATTTTTATTCATGCACAAAGGAACATAGGAACATATAAGAAGATAAAGGGTAGATTTACCCACCTCAAAGAAGAACTTCCAAATCGATGTTGACCACCCCTTTAAAGCATCTATAACACATTCATAATTCAATATACAAGCATAGATATGTTCTAATTCTCAATATCTTAACGATCAAGAAAACATTTTCTAACACAAAGTTATGCCCTCAAACATAAGTTCTCATAGGATAAAACAGTCCCTACACAAGGTTCCATCAATCAAAAGACAAGATCCAAGATTCCTAAATGGTAAAGCTATTGTTACTAGTGGAGCATCACCTACTACATCAAGGCCTATTGGTGTTGAAGCTTCTCCGCTTGATTCATGTTTAAATAATCAAATAGATGAGAAACCTCATAATTAGTCGATCGAGGGGTAACTCAAGAGCAAAGGGGACGAAGAAGAAGGAAAACTCATAAAATATGAAAGGAGACAAATTTAGTTATATTATTTAAATTTAAAGGGCCTAGTTATAATTATCACTTCAAGGAAATTTTAGATTTTTTTTTTGAAGTGCAAAAATAAAATGAGATCCCTTTTTTTCTCCCACACATTCATCACTTCTATTTCTTCTCACACTACTAGCAATCTATTCACATCACTACAGCCCGTATAAAATCCATCTCATTGTCGCGGCCTTACCACTGTCATCGCCACCGTATCACTCCGTATCCTCTTAATGTTGCTACCCGGCGACATCCCTATCCTCAACACTGCCATTTTGGAGCCATTGTTGTCGCCTTGCGCCAGTGTCACTGCCCTGCGATGCTACTACCGCCTCATGCCATCTTCTGTTGAAATTTTTCAACAAAAGGAGGCTCAGCCACCATTGTCGTTGGTTATTGTCAATACTCTCTTCTTCGACAAATCCTAGGTCTTGAATCTTGTATAAGCTACTCAATGGATTTCTATCAAATCATCTCAAGTAGGTTTTGTTGCTTGTAACCAAGTACGAATTAGATCGGTACGAGGGGTACTAGCATGTTAAAATTGATATAAATATTCCATTCAAGTGGGAAATTTGTGACACATGTTAGCTCTTAATGTCCTAGCAGTTGGAGAAGCCTAGAGTTATCTTGGGGCGAGTCGGTGGTATTCAAGTTTTCGATCATATGAGTTTTCTTGGTTGTTCATTTCATTTATCTTGTGCATGATTAAATTTATGAAAGCAAACATAATTATAAAATTGTTACAAACACTCTCATCTCTACTGATGTTGCTCGAAAATTCTCTCTTATATTGTTTGACCTTTTATATTCATAGTTGTATATCTATTGTGTTAGCTCCCTTTTGAGAACCATAACAAATTAAATTACAAAATTAATTATGTCAACTAATAAAGTAATAGATAAATTATACCATAGAATTTAGGTTTTGCACTCTAAAGGAGCTACATGATTATTGAAACTAAAATTAACGACATAATGAATGTAACACTTATATTATAGAGCTCCAACTCCTTGCTCAGAAAGGGGTTGCATTATTACTGATATTAAATTGATGAGATAATAAATACAATACTTATATTATAGAGCTTTGGCTTTGCCCTCTAAAAAAGTTGCATGTTTACTTATAATATAGAATTTCAGTTTCATCCTCTAAAGAATTGTGTGACTACATATAGTATAGAGCTTTAGCTTCACACTCTAACGAACTTGTGTGACGACTTTATATTGAATTAATAAAATAAATGAATTACTTATAGCATAGAGCATGGGTTTTGTGCTAAAAAAAGGGCCCTCAAACCTTTTTGTGCATGTGTAAGTGTTAGTCATTTTATATGAGATGATTTTCTCACTGGATGGATTGCAAGTTCCCTTTGTGAGGTGCATATCTGGATAAATTGCAGGTCATTCACCCTTTATATATATATATATATATATATATGATGTATTTCATATAGGGTGGATTGTGAATCATTCACCCTATGTATATAGCTTACATCTTTAATGTGGATTGCGGGTTATTCACCCTATGTGTTCATATATGTTTATAATGCACTTCATTCAAGATGAATTGTGAGTTGTTCATCCCTATGTATGATGCATCTTTCATACATTTTCCACACACACACACACACACACACACACACACGCACACACACATATATATATATATATACACACATGTTTAACTCCTTGGGAAATTAAAAAGGAAAAAGTTGTAAAGTATAAAAGAGGAAACATGAGAAATGATAAAATCGTCTAAGAGAAAAGATTTAAGAGGAATTTGTGCTAAAATATTAACAAGGTTAAAATGGTGGAAAATGATAATCTTAATTATTTGTTATTCGTTGGATACTTTTATGAAATATTTTACATCATGTACTTTTTTCTTATATACACTTTGCATTTTTATACTCACTTCTAAAGATTTGTTGAGATTTGTGCATAGTATTGATGGAGTTTCTCCATAGATATGTATTTAGTTAGTTTTGTTAATTGTTGATACCATGTTGTTAAGCCTCACATGAGCTAGCCTTTAAAAAACTAACAAAGCATGTGTTGGCATAATACTAACAAAATACATACTTCTAGAGAAACTCCACCAATACAATGTATAAATCTCAACAAATCAAATGGAGGTCAAAAATGCAAGTGAGCATAAGAGAGAAGTGCATGATATAAAATATCCAATAAAAGAATCCAACAAATAACAAATAATCAAGATTATCAATTTCCACTAATTTAACCTCGTTAATGTCTTAGAACAAATTTCTCTTAGATTTTTCCAGGCTCCCGCGATGGGTCCGGACTCGTCGCAGGGTTCGTGCAATGGGTCCAAATCCATCACCGGGCTCCGGGGATGTGTCACGGCGCGCCGATGCCTCGGCAACAAGAGTTATGGTGGTGCGGTGGTGCGGCGGTTCAAGGCGGAAGGAGGTGACTTTTTAACCTACCGGGGGGAATACCTAGTGGTTAAACTAAAAAATGTTAACATATGTGCTCTTCATATTATTTAATTGGCCTAAATATTACTAATAATATAATCTTGTATAAATTTCAATGGAGCAGTAAGATTTAGCTTAATCAAATAGATGAGACAAAGGTGGCTTGAGTATAATGCTGATGACAAAACATATGAATTGTCTAATGTAAGTTTGAAGGACATGTTTAGAGGGTACATGCATCCATAAGTTTCAGAATCATACACTGTGCATTGCCGGAAAAGTGAGCTAATGCATCTTTTCATTGAAGGATCTGCAATGTCAACTGCAGGAGGAAGTCAAGCAAAGCAAATGATCAGAATCCCATCAGCGTCCAACTAGGGCTCCTATATATGATTGCTTCCTGCAGTCCTTTTGGTCCTAGGGTATGCTTTATAAGTTCTTGAGGCATCACCTCGCCGCATTGGATGCATTCATAGGAGCATCACCATAGAGCCAATCTGGTAGATGACTCCAATCCTTCTTGTAGGAAGCAGATTTGCAATGCCCTTGGCTCCATGTTAGGGGCTAGGAATGGTCGTTCAGGTAGAGCGATAAGTACGAAGCCAGTCTACATGTTTTTGAAGAACCACCTTACTGCATTGGATGCGATCCTGGGATTATTACCATCCTACATATCTTAAACTTGACAGGAATGTTTTATTGGTCTGTTCATGTAAGTGAAGAGTGGATTCTGAAAGCTTAGAGAGAAGATAGAGGAAAATATGTTCTTTTTGTAGAATCGAAGATGAGCACTAGAGGGGAGGTGAAGAACGCGTATCGAGAGATGAAATAAAAACAGTGGAAAATATGTTCTTTTTCACAGTTTTTCGAGAGATAGCAGCGGAAATAAAAACAAAGCTAAACACAGAAAGGCATGTTTCTTTTTTACTTGGTTCATAGCCTATGCCGTTAGTCCAAGGGTCGCGATCGTTAATCTCTTTCAATAAGAAATTCACTATCAATCTGTCGATTACAAACGATTAGAATCAGTAACACGTTTATCGTTCTTAAAAATGAAGTACGAATAAGATGAAATGAAATAAAGCACTAAGTATACGACAATATTGAGATGTGGACTTCTGTGCATTTGTCGGAGTAGTGTCTTGGTGTAGCGTTGGTGTTTTAGGAGCAAGACCACAGTTGGAGCACTTAGAAGTTTGATTGAAATAGTGTATTGAGGCCTTGAACGAAGGGCCTTTTTATAGGCTGACTCCAAGCACCTGGACCAATGTTTATTTGATCCCTTTTTGTCGTTGACTTATCTATATCTAGGTGCTTGTATCCCTTTCGGGCACCTGGACCGCTGGCGTGGTTGCACTTGGTTGAAGCTTTATCTGAGTTGCATTTGTCCCTTCCCGAGCACCTGGATCTAAGCACTTGGAAGTTGACGTGCGCCAGCTAACCAAAGCATGCAAACTCAGTTGCTCGCATGGCTGGGTTCGAGCCATCCCATGCGCTTGGATTCTATCAGATGTCCGGATCCCTTCCGGACGCATGGAATGCCCTAACTCCAACAACCTTTGATTCCCTGCATCACAAAATTAGCACAACAGACATAATATAAAATCAAAAATTAAGAGATTTGACAATCTCATGACTGTCCGGTCCTGACTTTAGATTTTGCTGAAACCCTAGGTCAGACCGACGCTTACTATTCCCTTCAAGGGAAGGCGAGGGTTTACATGTCTGGCCAAACATCCGGTCCTCCAGATCTATTTGGACTTTGTGCTCGGCATTCGATCCTATGACTTAAGGGTTTCCTCTCGATTTTTGGTCCTCTAGACCCATTGAACTAATAGACGTTCGATCCTCCAAACCCGTCTAGACTTCCCGCTTGGTGTATTCGATCTGTCGGGTCTTCCTACCTAGTCCGACCAAGACTTCCTTGCCTAGGCGTAACTAGGGCTTTCCCTTTCCTAGTATCCACTAGGACTTTTACCTTGCATGGTATCAATTAACTTGACCTACTAGGACTTTCTATTGAGCTATCTGCATACTTAGTCAACCTTCATTAGATCACAATGAAACTTAGCTTTAAATCTTTTGCCAACATCAAAACCTAGGTTTGACTATCTGGTGCTCCCTCCACCAATACTTTTAATATAATTCTAAATGATTCATTTGACTTATTAGATTATGGATTTAAAAATCAGTTCCTAATTCCTATTAAATTGTGATCCTCTAGACACAAATGGATTTTTCTTAATTTATTTTAAGAACAACTTATCTAACTCATTCTTCAATATATGTATTTTTTATTTAAAATTTCATAAAATACATATTATAAAAGTAGGTTGGAAAGAACATGTAAATTGGAAAAGTGGTGGAGCTAAACCTCAATCAATTGGTTGGGTATGACGGCTCATAGCCAATAAGGGTAGGTAAGTTGGATAAGTTAAGCAGATTGACAAATTTTTTCTATTGGGTCAAAGAGACCAATAAATATAATCTCTAAAATAATTATTTTATCCTATTTTTAGTTGAACCAAATGGATGGGGGGAATCTTTTATAAACATATTTTAATTATTTGTTTTTACTTCTAAAAAAATTACAAATATTTTAATTCTATATTAAAAATAGGGATAAACCCAGCTTGTGTCGAACAACCCAGAGTGCCCAGTAGAGCCCTATCAGACCAAATCACAAATTGCAGTCCAAAACACTACTAAGGTGAACATTCTAATGCTACTAATTGTAAGTCATCAATATTCTTTATTTGACGAAGAAACGAAGAGCCACAACATCTTTATGATACTACTCCAGATCATATTCCAACACTCATAGACTTTAGGCCTCAGGCTTCAGTCAAGGAGTTGCTAATATCAATAATGAAGCGATATCTCACATCAACTTTCCCAAGCCGCTCCGGAAGTCCACCAGCTCTGCTAGTTCCAGCCAATACTCCATGGCGCCCAACTACTAACGAAATCGTTCGGCATTGTTAGTCACCATCTTGCCCGCCATGTGTTTCAAAAGATGGTCCAGGAGACCCATGTCGCTAGCATGCTTCCTCGCCTCCTCTCTCAGTGTCTGCCGCATTATGGGTTTCCCTAGCATGGCCCTTTTCTCCCTTCATTATCTCTAGCAACTTCAGCTCTGCCCATTCATACCTCTCCGTCGACCATCGGTCCTTAGTTTCCTTACCATGTTGTCGTTCCTCTTCGCCCCTTTTCTTACTAGTGTTGCCCTTTACCACGCCGGTTGGTCGCTTCCCCATCAACTTCTTCTCATTTTTCTTTCCCTTTTTTTCCTTCTTACTAATCTTCCCCTCAACCTCGAGGTTCTCTCGCTTCCTTTTCTTCTCACTCTACTCATCTTCTATGTCTGCTCGAGCATCTACCTCAACTTCCTCTTGATGTTAAAATCAAAGAAAGAACTCAATCCAATCTAAAAGGCCAAACCACTCAGGTGGGAGATCTCTTATTATTTAAGCATATTTTAGGAACCCTTTTTGAGATGTGAGTCTAAAAGTGGAGTTTTATCTTCTCTTCTCATCCTATTCCTTTTAACAGCATGGAACTATTCTTTTTTTTAGAAAGGCTACTATCAAGAATCATTGTACAGATTACCTAAAAAGAACCTAATCACAAAAAAACACAACAAAAAATAAGATGACTACATTTCAAGCCATAAAGGCATAAAGCTTGGAAGCATATACTTGGAAGGATATAAACGATATAATTTTACCTCTTAGCAGTCATTATTAAGTTGGCAATACCTTGGCCTATAATACCACAAACAAATCCAACTGACCCATACAGAACTCCCTGAAGAGAACATGTAAAATGAGCATATGCGTTAATCTTGTTGGTACTATGAGGATATGCACCATAAGTGAAATGCAAACAGATTATGTAAAAATAAGTCTGCCAATTGCAAACGGTTATTACAGGACATCATACCTTATAAAAATATGTCCCTATGCGTTGTTGAATTGTAAATTTGCAGCCCGGCCTTTCAGCCTCAAAAACACTGCCAGTGGTAAAAGGGGGGAGGCTCTGTAAGCATTAGTCCAGAAAAAATAGTACAAAGTCCAAAGAACAAGATATTATCCACATCTGCAGAATGACAACAATTCCATACAAATTACTGAGTCCTAGATCTATAGGTCAAAGTCTATGATACAGCGGCTACAAGAAATATTTCAACAAAACTTGTTTCAGCTTGAGTTTCCATAGCCTGGGACATCTAATCTCTGACATTGCACCAGTAAAGATACTTAAATTACAGGACATGGATCTCAACATTGGATAACAATGATAAAGATTTTTTGGGTTAGATCAGTATCAGCCTTAGCAAATTGATTTGCCTTCCTTGAAAAATTAAGCATCTTACAAAGATTAGTAGAGTTAAAAACTAAAGATATGAAGAAATTAGCTTAAAATGAATTAGCTTTCACAAGATAATGGATAGAAACTGTTGGATTTAAATCACATCGAGCATGAAAATCATGGAGTCAGTTGAAATGAAACTTGGTTGATCTAGCCAACTTCTCACCAATCCAACTTGAATCTTAATAAAAAAAATTTCCATCGCTCTCTTGAATCGTGTAGTTTCAATGCAGCTAGAAAGTTACCATGAACTTGTGTTGATCAACAAGAGCCTAAAAACTTGCCTTCATTAATAGTAAACAAATAAACTCTGATTCAGAGGTAATTGAGGACTCCACTAAACATATATGATAAAATATTAAGAATAAGCACCACATAGGCACCCACCAACACACCCCTAAAGACTTATGTATGTATATTTAAGAATATTCTAATAGATATTGTACACAAACCACAAGCACACATGCAATAAAGTTGTGTGTATGTGTGTGTACAAGAATGCTATCCTATATATATATATATATATATATAACATGTTAATTAACATTACAATATGCCATTTCAATATGGCATTATTTATTAAGAATATTATTCTAAGAGATATTGTACACACAGATAAAGATTTATATATATGAGTATGTTTTAATTAACATTACAATGTAGAATTATTTAGTAAGAATATTATAATAAATATTGCATACACTCATGCAAAACATGATAATGCTTACGCCAAGCGCCCCTCATCACCAGCTCTACGATGAGATGAAGGGAGGTAAATCAGGTACTGAGCGACCCCCTAAGTGGAAGGGTTATTTGCCACAGTCGCGACTCGAACCCTTGCCCATTGATGCAAGTCTACCGCTTATGTACCAACTCAGCTACACCCTGCGCGCGCGCGCACACACACATATATATGAAGATGTATGCATATGTGTCTTTGTTAATTGTTATAATATAGCATTATTTATTAAGAATATCCTAATAGATAATGTATGTAAAATGGCAATATAATTCTTTTAGATAAATCTAATATTATGTTATCAATTGACGTGCTAATATAGTATGTGATATTTATATAATTTTATTATTTCAAATTTTTATATTATAATTTGGAATTTATCTATTGATAATATGCATCATTTTAAGATTTCTTAACGTCTTTTATAATCTCACATAAATAATTCTAAGTTATTTTCTTTCTTTTATTTCCTATCCATCCAATTTCACCATTCCAACTGTCCAAAACAACTGCTACATAGATTTTAATTATCCAATCTTGATAATGATGATTTTATAACAATTTTAACAATCATGCTATAGAAGATTCAAGTTATAAGCTACCATGGCTGATACATAATAGGAAACGTGCAAATAGGATTTATCCAAATTATCAATAGTTACAGATTGAGCAATTGGTGTGGTTCTTGAATGACTAGGGAAGGTAGCAATAAATTAAACAACATTATAGTGTAATAAACAGATTCCACTCTTTTTCTGTAGATTTTGACCTCTATCACATTGTCTTAATCAATATTCAGATAAGTATGCCCTTGTGCATAACATGAAAACAGAGAAGCAATATGCATAAGTCAAACTTACATCATTTAACAAGTGAAAGCCATGACATTGATGTGGCATGCGGAGAGCAGAAAGGTTAGCATGAAGTAGGGAAATATAAATTCAAGAATCTGGATAAACAGGAGTGTAAGGGGTGGAAAGAATGAAGTATGAGCAGACAATTGGATACTTACCTGCTAGGCAATGCTTCAGAGGCACGCATAAGGTTTCCCCAAAAACCCGTTGCTGCCACAGATGGCCGTCCAATCCTTACATAGGGTGCCAATAATCCCACTAGAGCAATGTCAACGACTATCCCAACCAAGAGGTCCGCAGAATACAACTCAAACTCGGCCCAAAAATCTTTCCCCCTCTTTTGAACTTCCGCAAAAGTTGCACAACAAGAATCAATAATTACCTGCAGTGATTCAGTGATAAGAAACTGACATTCTAAAAGAAACTTCTCAAACTGATCCTCCATTCTAACATAGAAAAGGTCGAAATTATAGAACTCAACAGACCTCGGTTGCCACTTTAAAAAGAAATGATGGGTCAGCAAGCATCCGATTACGAAGCAAGGAGCAACTCCTAATGGAAGCACCAAGCGGCCACCACGCAGCCTTCATTAACAAAAGAAAGAAGCAAAGATGAGATCTTTGATCCGAAGCAACTATCTTTAGCGGAAAGACACACTAGAATACCTCCAATTCAAAGTATCTGAAGAGAAGAACCCTCCGTATTCCTGTAAGCTTAGCCGCCTCCAACATATCAAGAGGTAGGCTCACGCCACGAGCCTCCGTTTCCCTAATCACCTCATCAAATTTCATAATTGGTCCAAATTCCTTCTCTTCACTATCATCAGCGTCCCCTTCTTCGCCGCCACCTCCTCCGCTAGTTCGTCGTCCATCGTCGCCGCCGGCTCCATTACCATGATCAAGGGCCGAAAAGAAACTCCACTCCCTCATCTGATGGAAAAGACTACGTCCAGGAGCCATGAAAGGGGACACAAACCGGGATTTTGGGATGGAAGAACTAAGACCGAGTGGACTGGGATTGGTGTTGGATTGGATCCTCATACCCTTGATCTCGAACGAACCGAAACGGGCAGCATTGAAGGAAGAAGATTCGCGGTAGAAAGCTCTCGAGCAGGTCGAGGAGGAGGAGAACGCCATTGCCAGCTCCTTCCAGCCGCTCGCTTGCCTACGTCAAGTTAACAGCGAAGTAAAACCCTTTCGGAGGCGACCGGTTTACTGGGACATGCGACCGCCACCA
Organism: Zingiber zerumbet; assembly: GCA_037833815.1. Lineage (NCBI taxonomy): Eukaryota > Viridiplantae > Streptophyta > Magnoliopsida > Zingiberales > Zingiberaceae > Zingiber > Zingiber zerumbet. The sequence continues at coordinate 3,887,689 of JBBMJZ010000019.1, read as the reverse complement.
AATAGTGTTAATACATCGTCGTAACGTCTCTCACGTGCGACGCATGCTTCTTAGGAGTGTTTGGGGGATAAAATTAATGGTGTAAAAATTAAGGCTATGATAAATGAACAACACCATTCATTCTTTCCATCCTAAATGATTTTATTTCTTTTTTTTTAAATATCTAATATTATGTTACTATATTTAAGATTTCTTTTGATTGATTGTTTTAAGACAAAAATCCTTTTTAAAATACATCAATTACCTATATTGAAAAAATTATAAATCATATTTTACTATGTTATTGATTTTTAAAAATAAATACTGTGAAAAGTGATTTAGAGTTTCTATAAATTTTTAAACATCAACAATGTTGCTTATTTTAAATAACACAGTAAAAATAGTATTATTAATTTTTAAAAATTAACAACACCAAATAAGTACATTAAAATCAGTAATATATAGTGATTCGAAGTTTATACTTTATAATATTATTACTTTTTAAAAATTAATAACATAGGGTGATTCAGAGTTTATACTCTATAATATTATTGATTTTTAAAAATTAATAATACAACCACACACCAAATAAAATCAGAAGCGAGATAAGTAAAAAAGATACTGTATTTTTTTATATTTCCAAAATTGCACACATTATAAGGGGAAATACATACCTACGTTGTTTGGTAACGAGTAGATTTCAATTGGCTGATTATTTTAAGGAAAAAAAAAATCGTTTTTAAAGACATCAATTTCCTATATTGAAATTTCAGAATTTATTTCCATAAAAAAATTATAATTTATTCTATTCATATAAAATCATTCATTTCTAATTTTTTTTACTAATCACATGAAACTGTAATTTAATATTGTGTTTGTTATATTAATTTATTTTTATTCAATTGTTTTATTTTCTTTACTCACCCTCTTTGTCCTCCCCTTCAATAGGGATGTAGACGAGTCGAACCAAGCCGAACAGTATTAGGCTCAGGTTCAACTCGTTTAAGTTATATTCGGACTCTAGCTCGGCTCGAGTTCAAATCAAACTTTTATCACAAGGCTCAAGCTCAGCTCGTTTTGCAATTACCAAGCTCGCAAATAGTTCGCAAATAGTTTGAGTTCGACTCGTTATTAGCTTGTTTTGGAATTACCAAGCTCGCGAATAGTTCGAGTTCGGCTCGTTATTGCTCATTTTGGAATTACCAAGCTCGCGAGTAATTCGAGTTCGGCTCGTTATTAGCTCATTTATCATAGTTAACGAGCTTACCTTGTTAAGCGAGCTCGAGCTAGTTTTAGAGCTCGTTTTTTGGCTCGTTTTAAGACTCATTTTAGAGTTCATTTTGCAAGCTTGTTAAGCGAATTCGAAAACTCATTTGAATAAATATTCAATAAACCTAACAACTAAAATAATATAAACTCAATACATCATTAAACATCCCAAACTATTACATTAACCTTCCAAACTCAACACATCATTGAACATGTTCGCGAGCCCTTAATCGAGCCGAGTTCGAGCCCGAATTCACGAGCCTATAAACGAACATGTTCTCGAGCCCTTTAAACGAGCTGAGCTCAAGTCCTTTAAACAAGCCGAGCTCGAGCTCGATAAACGAGCTGAGCTCAAGCCTGAGCTCGCGAACTTATAAAAGAACATGTTCGCGAGCTCATGAGCTGAATGTCCTTAAACTTAAGCTCGGCTCGATAAAACTGCCAAGCTAGAAATCGAGCTCAAGCTCGGCTCGATAAGATAAATGAATGAACTCGAACAAATTTTTTACCAAATCGAGTTTCGAATAACTCACAAACTATTTAGTTCATTTGCATCCCTACCCTTCATAGTGTTCTCTTAAAAACACCCTAATTGCAACCCTTTCTCCGAAGCATCAAAATTGTTCTTCCCTAACACATGCCTTTCAGAGCCATACGATTGAAATCCTATAGTCTTCAAGGTTTTGAGCATCGAAGCCCTTGAACGTTTGACACTTTCTAACCTCTCATAAATTCCTTTCTCATGTAAACGCCACTAGATGCACCTAACACACACAAGATACATTTGTGCTCCTCGGCTGAAGGAAAAAAAAAACAAGCTTCAACATATCATGATCTCGTTGAGACTTGAGCTAAATATTTTTAAAATAGAAAATGGAAGAAATATATATATTTTTTGATCCTAGTTTGATTTATTTTAAAATGATATATTCTATTTTCATCAGTCTTCACAAGCAAGGATGGTCCATGCACATGATCCCTCCCCTTTCTCCTTGCTTCTCCATCTCATTAATTAAGCTGCAGAAGCTACAGTCGATCTCTGCTTAGTTTTATGCTGCCAAACACGATCTCTTATTCAATCATTGAAAAACAAAATATCATAACATCCTCTATCTCCATGACCGTATCAAGGCATTCTCGGCCTATATCATTTCTAACACTCAGTTTAGTTACAACTGATCATGATTTCATTTCACCAGTTTAATTATAAAAATCCAAGAAACAATTATATAACGGCAATTTTCCAAGCCAAACTATTCCAACACAGTACACTACAGAGGGAGTATACTAAAGAGAAACTAATAGGTTCGTATCAGATATTCAGATTGCTATACTAATCCACAAATTGACTTGTCAAACAAAAGCAAACTTCTCAGGAGGTTTTTTAAAGATCATCGAGGTATTTGTTGGGTTAACTAGCATAAAAGCATCAATATCTAAGTTAATTACCGACGATATTAGACCAAAATAACACAAGCATGTCTGGTATACCAATAAATACATGCATCATAAAATAAAATATACCGACCCCCCACCTACCTTCGTCAAGTGCAAACCCTAATTTTCCTCATACCCTTCCTTGGCGGCGGAGGAGACTGAATCAGTAGCCGGGATCTTGACGTAACCTGCCTTCTTAGGGTTCTCGTCCACATCGTCCTCGTCGATGTAGGCGTCCGATCCGGAGATCTCGTGCCGGTGGGCAACGAGTGACCAGATCAGGTACATGGTGGACGCGGTGACGGCGCCGCAGCCGACTCCAAAGATGAGCCCGATGGCGACCACGAGGATGTCCTTGGCCCGCTCTTGGAGGGAACTGAACCCAACGGACGCCGGTTCGGCAGGGGCGACCTCGCGATGCGGAAGGACGAACCCCGCCCGCGGGATCATCGTGGGGCGGGGATCGGCGTCGGAGGTGCGGGCGGAGGTGATGATGCGGTAAATCGAGAGGGATCCGGAGACGCGATGGTCGCCAGGGAGGGCGGCGTCGGTGGCGGAGAACGTGTAGGTGATGAAGAGAGTGTTGCAGGGGTGGAAGGGATGCGGGGGCGAGCTGTGGCGGAAGCAATCAGGAGGCAGATCACGGTGAGGAGAGATGTGGAATCGCTGGAAACCAAGGAAGAAGCCATTATGAACAGAGGAAGGAGAACAAAGGCCGGTGTGGTGGGGGCTTTCTACTTGCCTAAAAGCGACTCCTTCAGACTTTTTGCTACCTTTATTATTTCTAGAAGAAGATTAAATTGGGTCGGCCAACTGTTTTAAATGGGTTGAACAATTAGTACTTCTTATATCACCTTTTCTAATCTTAATTTGAAAGTGTAATTAAAATTTACTTATTTCCCTAAAATTCCATGAACTTATCTTATATTACCATAGTAGGGCATTCAATTTATCTCTTAAGTATTCACGGTTCGATTCTCAACTATGGTGTATTTATACGAATTTTTCCTCCAAATAGGGGGTGCAACCAAAGGATATTGAGCTTATGGACTGCCTGCTACGCACGCTTCCCGATTTACCCAAGTGACTAGTGGAAAAATTGCATGGGGTCAGATCGGTAACCCTCAGGGATAGTTAATGAGGTTAATTAGGATCATCATTTTTTTTTAACTTCGCCCAATCCAAAAAATATATACATTATTTATGTAAGGTTTTTTTACTTAACCTACTAAAATTCATCCCTCTGAGTCCGTAACATCGGGGGAACCTTTGATTCTTCGTCAAAGGTGTAAGAGGAGTCAATCGGCTTCCCCCATCCAACAAGTCTCTCCTCAGCCATTTGCCCTGCGTCCCTCGTTTGAGCAGGGGGAGAGCTCTTCCTTCCTTCCTTAGGCATTTGGAGCTGATTTTCCCACTCCAGTTTCATCCGAGTGGACGCCATCTATCCTTGAGTTGCCAAATTAAGTGATTCCAATGGGCATGTCTCCTCTTTGTCACCACCTCCTACTGAACCGCCACAACCCCAATCCAAGATATATTCTACTCCCAAGACAAAGTCTAAATCTAAGTCCAACTCGCAAGAGCCGAGACGAAAAAGTAAGCCCAAGAGGATTAGCGCTACACTTAGGCTACCCTCTCACTAATGGATCTGCATGCATCCAGCTGAGTCACTGGCCCCAGAGCACATGATAAAAATATAGGGTCTACTAGCTCAAACCTAGGCAGACGCTCAGGCACACATGACCAAGTAATCTCCGGAGGAGTTCGTCAATCGCTTCTCACAAGACATCATAGGGGTAAATTTTCTTCACCTCATATGTTCTTTTTTCTTATTTTTCACATGTACTTCTCATTAACTTCTTCTCACTTTATCAATTTTGGGTTGCTAGCATGGTCTTGTGCCAAAAAATGGTAAAGCTAAGCCATGAGCACTAGACCCTGCATGGCTCGGTAGGAGGAGTCAGTACTTCTCAAAGTTTTGCCAAGCGACTCAAAGGTGAAATGACCCAACTGAAGGGCGAGCTCGAGAGCCCGTCTAAATTGCTGTTAAGAGCCGAGAAGGATCTTATAGAGGAGAGAGATAAGGGGAACAACCAAGAGGTCCAAATCAAGAGGCTCAAAAAATAATTGCACACTTTTGAGGCTCGCCTCCAAATAAAGAACACTTAGAAGCTCCGAGCTATATCTGATCTGGATCTTAATAATACTGAAGCTCAGGCCTTCACTAAGAAGTTAGAGGAATTAGACGCCACTTTCACCTCCAAGCTGGTCGGTAAGACAACCAAGCTATCGATTAAGGACCTCCAACTCAAAGAGAAACAACAAGCCCTAGAGGGAAAGACTACTGAACTGGAGGCCTTAAAGGCTGAGATCGAAGCTTCTAAGGCCGAGCTGACAAACTATAAGGCAGAGGAGTCCGAACGGCTCGAGACCTTCAGAGTGGAGTATCTATGCTCCAAGGACTTTAACTTGATGCTAGCCAATCAGACTTCAAAGATGTTCGGTTACGACATAGATGGAGATGTAAAGCAACTTAGGGAAGGGGATACTTAACCGTCGAGATTCCTAGGAACTTCATTTGGCGCTAGAAGATCTTGGAGGGCATTCTAGATGATGCATGCCTCGACTTCGCTTAACTGGGGTTTCATCCCCCTATCATTGAAAATTTTAAAGACTTATTTTGCTTTGACTATATATATTTTTCTTATCCTCTTATTGCCTTTGAAGCTTTTTCCATAATCTTATGTTATGTATTTTTTTCATTAACATGGTGTCCCTTTACTTACTTAAATTCTGGTAAGTAGTACTTGAACTGCTGTCAATTCATGGCAGTAGCACTTTAACTATTTGAAAATTCTCAAAAACATAGATGAAAAATTGCGAACTCGGGGAAACCTTGCTCATAGCTCGACACTAAGGTTCAAGAGTCCAAGACTTAGGTACGAGAACAAGCTCACTTATAACTCGGCAGAATGACGTGAGAGTCTGATGTAAGTGTTGGTGTGGGAAGTATCCGACGATCGAACCTAAGTTTTGATAATGGCAAAGGGCTAAAAGTTAAGGTTTTTTGTGGTCTAATATGTTTGAATGAGCTTGCAGGAAAGTCCTAAGTGTACTTAGGCAAAAGTCCTAGCTGCGGTTAGGTAAGTGAAAACCCCTAGGGGGTGGTAATCCTATGTCCTAGGAGGTGGTAACCCTAGGCGAAAAGTCTTGGCAGGTCGAGGGCTTCGGGCAAAAAGTCATAGAGTCGGGGACTCTAGGTGGAAAGTCCTAGTGTCGCGAACCAGTTGGAAGTTTGGGCAGGTCGTGGAGCGAACGTCCAGCAGAAAGTCCTGGAGCCTTGGATGCTGAACAAAAGTTTAGTCGGTCTGAAGGATCGATCTGGCAACAGGTATACTCTCCTGAGTGGAGTAGGT
>JBBMJZ010000019.1:3825891-3839405 GCA_037833815.1 Zingiber zerumbet | reverse complement strand
AATTGAGGATTGAAGAAATTAGGACGGACTCGAGAACTTTCTTCACTAGAATTTTCGTTGATATTTGGAGAGTTGAATAAATCCCTAAAATAATGACCAGAATTTTTATTTATTTCTCTCTAAATTTTTTATAGGCAATGGGTATGGAAGTGGTGAAAATAGATAAAAGAAATGAGGTATATATATGGAGAAATTGAACGTTACCCAACGTTCGAAAAAATGAATGTTTCTTTCTAACGTTTATTTTTTCGAACGTTTGATTTGTTTTTCGTTTTAATATCCCCTATTGTGGGGGATATTTGAGGGGTGATTTGAAATCACCAGGCACCTTGTGGGGCCCACCAAAATGGTGGGTTGCCATTGTTTTTATTTTTTTATTTAATTAAATTTTAAAAAATAAAAAAAATTTAAAAACGAAAAACAAATCAGACGTTCGAAAAAATGAACGTTTCTTTTTAACGTTTATTTTTTCGAACGTTTGATTTGTTTTTCGTTTTTAAATTTTTTTTATTTTTTTAATTTAATTAAATAAAAAAATAAAAACAATGGCAACCCACCATTTTTAACGTTTATTTTTTCGAACGTTGGGTAACGTTCAATTTCTCCCTATATATACATCCTCTTTCATCTATTTGCATCACATTCATACCCATTGTCTATCAAAAAATTAGAGAAAAATGGATAAAAATTCTGGTCATTATTTTAGGGATTTGTTCAACTCTTCAAATATCGACGAAAATTCTAGTGAAGAAAGTTCTCGAATTCGTCCTAATTTCTTCAATCCTCAATTTCCATTTCCCACTCAACATCCACTAAATTTTCAATATTTTCCATACCCACCACCATATTACCATAATTTCCAAAGTTATCAAAATTCTTTAAGTGTGCCCTCGAGTTTCGTTTTATACATATCCTCCAGAATATTGACAGAGTAGTCAGTATTTCATGCAAACTTCATCTCATGGAATCAATCAAATGAATCGAGAAGAGTTAGTATTAATGCAACATAGTAGACCTAATTGATGAATTGAGTCAGGCTATGCAATAATCAATGACATATTTGGAAGAGTATAATAATAATAATAATAATAATAATAATAAGAAAGTAGATCAACTCATCCAAACACATGAACTCCTCGTAATAGACACACCAGACATAACAGATGAATAACTTCAAAATCATCTAGCGATATGTGAACAACTGAAGAGAAAATTGAATATGTAATTAATTTCTATGGTTTATTTTACTCGCTATTTATTTTATTAATTATAATTTATCGTTATGTATTTTATTAATTTAGTAAGGTTGTATCTCTGTATTTCAATTTTAAATTTATAAAATATTTATATTTATATGAGTATTTTTCTTAAATTTATTTGTCTTCTATTATATTTTTCTTAAAATTAAATGTAAATCAGATGATACTAGACCCTATAAATATTTAGTTAGTGAGATATTTAATTATGAAATTGAGGATATTTAAGAGTGAATATTTGATGATGGAATCATAAATATTTAATTGATAGGAAATTTTATTATAATATTTGAGATATTTAAATAATAGAATATTTAAAGAATTTTATACGGAGTCCATTGAAAAAAATATTCCTGACTACGAATGCTCTAAAAAAGGAACACGGCAATACTGGAGTTCGGAACAGGCGATCTGAACTCCACCAGGAGCGGCCGAGCCCGGTATGGCTCATACATGTGGACTGAGAATTGAATCTAAATATTTTAAAATAAAAAACTAAAAATAATGAGTCAAGTTCGTGCTGACTCGGGTATGGCTGAACCAGGTTGGTTCCTGGTGGCTACACTGAAATAAGAAACTGCCTAGAGGTTGAGGGCTATTTTATAAGAAAATGGTGAGTTAACAAATTGCATGCGTCGGTCACGGGTTGAGGCACGGTCACGGATGGTTCCCACCTGAACTGCCTCACAAACCAATTGTTACCTCGAACACAAGTGGGCTGTTGAGCTCCGTGGAATCCTCCCTGTGGCTCCATTCAAGCGTGGTAGGACTTGGGCGATGATTGTAGTGCGGCTTATATTTTTTATCTCCAGCCCAAGTGCCCAACCCGAGTTCAGAATCAGTTTTCGACGGGCGTACGAAACCACTCTCCCTATCTCTTTCGCTCCGCTGTCCTCCTCTCAGTTCGTTCCAAGGGGGGACGCAACGACGCCGGAGACTATTCCCATCTCTTCTGATTTTCATTAGGTAACTGATATTCGCATCGTTGTTCCAATTTGTTTTGCTTTCTCTATGCTTAAATGATTTTAAGATTTTGGTACGCTTAGTTTAAGTTTTACCTCTATCTGATTTATTGCAGCAGCAATGATTTATCAAGGAAACTCACTACCCTTTTTTATTATATATAATGTATATAAGTACACATTTTGATCTTCTTCTCAATTCTGGGAGTCTGAGAAATCTGCGATGTTTTTATATTCTATTTATTTATTTATATTATTTTGTGTCTGATATTGTCATGATTAGTTGAAATATGTTCTTCCACGTTTTGAATTTCGTCTTTGGGCATAATTAGTACAATTTGTTCGTCTTTGGTCCAAATATGTGAATGCTTTCATTGGTGCGATTAGGGTTCTTGCGTTTCACTCTAAAATCTCTGTGGGTCCATTGGAAGGTTACAGCTTGATTTTGTTGTTAGAAATGCCATCGTCTGTTCGTTTTCAAGATAATAGGGACAGAAAATGGATTCGAATATTTCGTTACATTGGATAAACTGTAGTTCTTTAGCATTTGCCACGGCAAATCAGGTGGTCTACGGACTCTTGCAGAAGAATTAGGGTTTATTCTTTGATACGGAATTGAAGTAGTAAATTGATGGAATGCTTTCGCCTTTTATTCTGCCTGGAGAACACTTTCTTTTCAGTTACCTCGTTGCGTAGGATGGTGAATCCTGTAATGTAACGTCCAGGATCCTTGCAACTTTGAAATTAACTTTCCCATGTTATTATTGAATAAAACAGTTTGATTTGAAATTTAAAACACTTTTCCTTTGACCGATCCTGTCTAATTCTGCTTCAATTTGAGACGATCGTTTCACAGTTTCACAGCGGACGATAGTGTGTTTGTTGCATAAGCCGAATGTTCCATTTTATCTTAGGTCCATTTTGTTTTTGCTCCATGCAATCGATTAGCATTACTGAACGAAATTCTAAGATGCTATGTAGGTAAATATCTTATGTTGTTCCTTCTGCTAAAAGTTATTTTTCAAGTAGATTGATAGGTAATGTTACAAGCCCATGAAGGGGTGAAAACTCTTTAGAAGAATAGCTGAAAGAGAGAAGACTTTTGAGTTGCAAATTTTCTCCTTTAATTAATATGATGTTACATTTATGCTCGTCTCTCTCACCGTTGATGCAATTGAACTGGAATTCCCTGCATCATAAACTTAACCAGAATCCAGAAACAAAATGACCCATAGTCCCACAACAGAGATATTAGTATGGCAATGTTGACTTTGGTGTTCTGCTATTTGATTACAAGAAATATTGGGTTTTTTCCCATCCATTCTATATTCATGCTAAGTCTTCTTACCTTATTTGATTTTGAATGTACTTTTGTCAATTTCCTTATACTTATGAAGTTGTGATGTTTCAGCATTGACTATCAAGTATTCAAGTTTACTATGACATATACGGCAAATTCAATTGTTATTTTTTATGTTACAGTTGAGGTTGAAGTAGAATTTAGTTGAATTATTCCTTTATAATGCCTGCTTAGTGTTCTGGGTTGTACTCTTGATGTCACTTCTGTTGTTGAGTCATGCTATGGGGAAAATCTAGTCACTGTATATATCTTGTGAAGCACTAATTAGAAGCCATAGTGCCGAACTAATTAGAAGCTCTATGCAGATAAAACAGAGAGTTGCTGACATCTATTTTTGTGTTTCAGATGGAGAAAAGTTCTCATGGGTCTCATATTATTGAATTAGACATGGATTTGCCCCCCGTTGTTTCTAGTATCGATGGAAATAAGATTTGTGGGGGTGCTTGTGATTTCTCTGACTCTAGAAACAGTTCCAAAGATGCCACCGAAAGATCTGCGTCTATGAAGAAACTTTTAATGGTTGTCATCCTTTGTGTAATATTTATGAGCGTAGAAGTAGCTGGAGGCGTTGCAGCAAACAGTCTTGCGATCCTTACTGATGCTGCTCATCTCCTTTCTGATGTTGCTGCTTTTGCTATCTCCCTGTTCTCACTCTGGGCATCAGGCTGGGAGGCAACACCTCAGCAATCATATGGGTTTTTCCGTGTAGAGATCCTTGGAGCGCTGGTCTCTATTCAAATGATATGGCTCCTGGCAGGTATATTGGTTTACGAAGCTATTGCTAGAATTATACATGACAACGGTGAGGTCCAAGGCAAACTGATGTTTGCTGTTGCTGCATTTGGCTTATTAGTCAATATCATAATGGCTGTCATGCTCGGTCATGAGCATGGACATGGTGGGCACAGTCATGGGCATGGTAAACATGATCACAGTCATAAGGATGATGACCATGATCACTCCCAGCATGATGATCACCATGTTCATCATCATAAACACAGCGCTGAGCATGATCATGGTCACGGTGTTACAATCACCAACCATCATCATCATCCCAACGAGGAGCAGCTGAAGGATGAGCATGTTCCTCTTCTGCAACATTCTTCAGATGAGAATTCTTGTGTCCGGAAGAAGCAACGAAACATCAATGTCCACAGTGCTTATCTACATGTCATTGGAGACTCGATCCAAAGTGTTGGAGTCATGATTGGAGGTGCCATCATCTGGTACAAACCCGAGTGGAAGATCATTGATCTCATATGTACGCTGATCTTTTCTGTGGTCGTGTTGTTGACTACAGTGAAGATGCTAAGGAATATACTGGAGGTCCTTATGGAAAGCACTCCTCGAGAGATAGATGCCACCAAGCTCGAGAAAGGTCTCTGTGAGATGGATGGCGTGGTAGCCATTCACGAACTCCACATATGGGCAATCACTGTCGGGAAGATTCTCCTTGCATGCCATGTTACAATCACTCAAGAAGCGGATGCCGATGTTGTGCTCGATCAGGTTATAGGATACATCAGGAGGGAGCACAACATAAGTCATGTGACCATCCAGATAGAGAGACAATAGGTTCAGCATGTCAGGTAGGATAATAACCATCTGCGGCTTGAATACATACCCCTATTGCATCTGTTTAAGAAGTAATCAGCTTATAGTCTATGCTCCAGTTGGTGTTCTAAGCACTCGTGGACACTGCAAAAGTTGACAGCTTACAAATTAAACCAGGAGATGGTTTCGTTCAGAATGATTTTGTACATTGTTTGCAATTCGTGGATTTAGGTTATGATTCCTCTTAGCCAGGCTCATAGGTTCATTTGGCTGTTACAGTTTCTTTATAGTCCTCTTTCTTATGAATAGGTTAAGCCTACTGCATGTACAGCATATGCATATGAATCAGTTTACATTTGGCATGCCACTGAAAGAAGTCAATTTGTAGTCTTGTGAGAGTTGACTCTTTGTAGCCTGAAATCTTTATCAAGGTGTGTTCCACCGTTGCCTTAGAATTCCTCGTGAATTGCCCAGCGAAGTGTGTGATTCCTGTAATTATTTTGATTAGCAAGTTTGGCGAGGCTGGTAAGAAGATTTCGTGCCCTGCCTCTGTCTCAGATCAATTTGTCTCACTTAAAATAATGGTTATTGATGATATCTCTTCTTCTTCTTTTAATATTTTCCTAATGGTATGATCCAGTTTTGCAAACTTGATAATTTTTGAAAATAAAGAAAGCCAGATCAGCCTTTTCTAACGGATCAAAAAGACCGTTCCATTTTGACGATTCAACCGTGGAACATCGACCGTCCATTTGGACTGTTCCCAACGAACAGGGCAACCACCAACTGCATGGCGAGGGACCTTCAGTGGAGCAATTCATCGAGCACCTTCCTCCGATCCACCGACGCTCCCATTCCGAGAGATGGACGAGGGACCTTCAGTAGCGGCTCTGAAGGCGGTGACGCTGACCCATGTTCGCTACCGGCGGGGCGACTCCTTGGGGCACTTCCTGGCATGGGTATCCCTCATCCCGGTCTTCATCAGCCTCGGCGGCTTCGTCTCCCACTTCATCTTCCGCCGGGAACTGCAGGGCGTCTGTTTCGCCTTTGGCCTCATCCTTTCCCAGTTCCTCAACGAGCTCATCAAGTCCTCCATCCAGCAGTCGCGTCCCTCCGCGATGTGCGCCATCCTCGAGGTCTGCGACTCCCATGGCTGGCCCTCCAGCCACTCCCAGTATATGTTCTTCTTTGCTTCCTACTTTACCCTCCTCTGCCTCCTCAATGGCGCCGGCTTCTCCTCCCCTCAATCCAGGCGTCTCCTGGCCCTCGTTCCCTGGCCGGCTGCCTTACTCACCCTCTACTCCCGTGTTTATCTCGGCTATCACACCATTGCCCAGGTATGACTCCCGCTGTTGCTTCTTCATCACTGAGATCCACTCAAGATTTAATTTTTCACGTGTTAGGTCATCGCTGGAGCGACTCTTGGAATGGCGCTTGGTGCCGGGTGGTTTTGGATAGTGAACAATATGCTCGTGGAATACTTTCCGGCAATCGAAGAGAGCGCAGCTGGGAGGTTCCTTTACCTAAAGGACTCGTCGCACATCCCGAACGTGCTACAGTTTGAATACAACAATGCCAGGGCTGCCAGGAAGAAATTAGCTAAAGATTGAAAGCGATTCTTCGTAAGTTATTAGACCTAGCTTTTACGTCTTCTTTTCTTTTGTCTGGCAATAATTTTTCGAGGTATTTGTAGTAAAAATTCTGAATTCATATCTTCCAATATTCTTATGAAATGTTGCTTAATATAATTTCAGTAATAATAAAAATGTAACAGAGTAGTCAAGATCAATGAACAAAAATTTCTATATGAGTTTTGTTGGGCTCAATCAAAGTCTCATATTGGAAAGATTTAGTAAATATTATGGGTTTAAAAGGATGTAGAATATCACCATTGGCATGAGGCTTTTTAAGGAGAGCTCAAGAGCAAAGACATGAGGGCCTAGGCCCATACCATATACCATGTAGATACTTGCGGGGAGACTCAAAGTAACCGGATACTTATGGGAGGCGAGTAGGTTAGGGTGACCGAATGCTTGTAGGGAGGCCCGGAGCAGGTCAAGGTAACCGAAAGCGGATGCTTGCAGTTGCGGGGAGGGTCAAAGCAAGTCAGGGTGACCGGATGCTCGCGGGGAGGCCCAGATCGATTATGGGTTTAAAAGGATGTAGGATATCTCCATTGGCATGAGGACTTTTGAGGAGTGGACAATATCATACTATCGTGGAGGTATATAAATATCCTTTGGACACGACAGACGTATCTTGCATTATTATTCAACAAGAAAGGAAAATTAATAAAGATATCATTAGTAGCATAAGGAATAGATAGTCGAAATAGATATATGCTTCTAGAGTCTTCTTAACCGTGATGAACATGTGCCTCCCTAGGCTAAAGGGAAAATTTTATAAATTATGATTACTTTATCTTTTTGGAAGAAACATAGACAAGAATTAAATTGGTAGAGGACACATCGCTAAGGGGACCAACTGATTTGATATCTTGATTCTTATCATCTGATTATGGGGTTTGATTCATACAGGTAAATCCATTTGTGGGATTGTTTTGAGAAATATTCTCCATAATTCTTACTAGTTTGATACTTGCCCGTAAGTTGCTTGTTCCTATGATATTCTTGTTGTTGACCATTTTGAGATTATACCTATGTAATAATTGTAATGAACTAATTAATATGTAAAACTCTTAATACCTAGGGTAGTCTCTAAAGTAAACTTAAACAAGGTTAAGAACGCCCAGAGTAAAATAACATGTAAATACTTTGATTGAAATAAGAAAGTGATAATGGTGAAAACTTTAAGTCAATCATGTGATTTGGGCCTCTTCCCCGTGCGCCTAAGGAACTTTAGTGTATTAGTGGTTTACAAGTTGTATTAGGATAGTTGTCCTTGTGCAGCTAAGTGCAAGGTGATTTGCTCTCGCATGATTTGCAGGGCTTTTACCCATTCCTACTTTTATCACATTGATAGGGCATCGATCCAACATCAGGCGAACCAATTATGTATGTGATATCTGTTTGGGTGGTTATTGTGCTTTGCACCATAATCATAACATGCAATAGCGCATTAAACTAGAAAGATATGAGTATCAACAAAAGAATGTGGTGTTTAACTAGTGAAACATGTAAATTGTGTGAACTCTAGTGAGAGCTTAAATGTGGTCAACTCTTAGGAAAGATGTGTTTAATTAAAGATATAGTGATAACTGAATGAGGACTTTAGATTGATAATAGATGTTCGTTACAATTATTTGTGTTGGTTGGGTTCTATTTAACTGATATAAATCGTGCTTATCATTTTATAAAATCACATTGTATTTTGTCCTCATTTTATTTTATTTTAAGGTGTCTCATTAGAAGTATGCATTTTAGTTTGTTTTGTTTATTTTCTGATACTACTATCGATCTTGCATGGCAAACGATGTCTGTAGGGGGCCTAGCTCGGGGGGACATTTTGGGATACTCAAATGTCAGCAGACCAGAACAAAGCCATCTTATGGTCTATTGCGTCAGGTGGCTTATTGTGTCAGACTTATAAGTCAAACACAAATGTTGACTTATATGCCACGATAAGCCAAGACCAGTTTGTTTTGGTACTGATAATCTATGTCCTTCAATAAATGTTTTTTTTCCCATAGTATCAGAGCCATATTTTCCTAATTTTAAAAGGAGCTTATATTGTCAACTTTTGTTATATACATATAAGTGCATCAAAGCTTTTTTTTAAGAACTCTCTATTCAATTGCAAGACACTCTTATTGCAAAGGATGTCTGTTCTATAGTTGTTTCAGAAGTTTCAGCGATGGTTGTGGCCTTAAAGATGTTTGATGCTCAATGTACTCTGGACCTTGTATTCCCCTGTTAAATGTAGCATTAGAAGCTTAAAAGTTCACTAACCCCTTAAGAATATGACAGATCAAGAAATTACTTGTACTCGTTGCTAACTATTCATGGATGTTATATCTCTGTGCTGATCATGGTCTTATGTTCATTGGCTACAATGAACTATATTTAACAACATTTGATCAATGCTTATTGTGATCTTGGTGCTAATTGGCTATTATTAAATGGGTTATGATTTCATAATATGCCTTCTCAGAGTTCAGGTCATTTTGTGATCTTTGTTGAAGTTCATCAATGGCTAATGTTTTATTTATCATCAGCAATAGCATTAATCTTCTATTATTGTCTTTCTGGAGGCTGGGAACCCAGAGGTTCTATAGCATCCTGTATAATTTTGCAAAAGAAATTTTCAAATAAGAGTCATTATATTAGCTCAATTTGCAAATTTAATGCTCAAGAGCTTTCTTATAAGAGGGAGAACTATCACTGCATACGCATGAATCATTGTTTCGGAAAAGGGTACTAATTGTCAATTGTAGCTCAATCTGCTAATAGTTAAACCATAATTCCTTGCTAAACTTAGAGAATAATGATAAAAAAAAGTGTTAATTATGCTCCGTCCTTTGCAATTCGTCCCACATTATGTAAAAAGGGATAATTATAGAGTTAATTTATAGTCAATAGTAAAGAGCATGAGTGTGGAAATATTTCTTTTTCAAAGGATGTGTCGGTGGAGAATTGATTTCCTATCCTATTTATAATATATATCTATCATCTTCTAATTAATCGGGCAATCCACGAGGACAACATGAATGCAATGACAAGATTACAGGAGGAAATTCGTTGTAAGAGGACGACTATTGAGGAGAGCTCACCAAGCAGAAGCGAGTAATGGGGAAGGAGCCCTCGTGAAAGAGAGGGTCCCATTGTGGTGTGTTGGGATAAGCCAAGTGGAAATAAAGAGATGGGTTTTGTCGGTGGGCTACTATTCTTTCTTTAAATAAAGTCAGCTATAATAGGATGTTGCCATAAGATTACAGCCTCAGGTCAAGCTCATAATTTGTCAAAAAAAACAAAGGCCTTATCTCATTATATATTTGATCTCCCCTCAAAAGATCGCTATGCTAGGGTAAAATATCCTTCTAATTTAACTGTCTGTGTCTAATTGGGAGCGACGATGTTAGACCGCCTTGGCTCCAATAATTTTTAAAACAAAAGTTTTCCATTGCAATTTGTTTTAAAGAAATACTGTATTTTGTAAGGCATGCCCTGCCTTTTGCTGTTCTCATTTAACATATGTTCTCATTTACTGGTCACATTTAACATGACTTATGGTTAATTGCATCTTAAACTAAACACAACTGAATTAACTTTGAACCCTACTTGAATTATCTTCTAGGACTCAATCAAATCATCTTGGGAACACGGCCGCATGACTTGGCATCCTTGCATATCATCTTTGAAAGATTCTATCTCACCTGATTGTCTACAGGCTTCTATATTTAATTTGGTTGTTTTTCATTCTTAGCAAGAACTAATGACCAAGTTCGATTGGTTTCAAACTTGTTTACTAGAAAATTAAACAAGTTTAATTTGAAAGAACTCAATATCATTTGAGCTCAAGATTGATAAAATTATAAACTTTCCCTTGTAAGTTACCTAAAACTAAATTAATAAATTTAACTTATATATGCTCCCTTCTTTATTCTTAAGCATAATATTATTAATTTACAATCTTAAAATTTTTGCTGCATAACAAATTATAAAAATAATGCCATAAATACTATATTTATACACAATGTGATATGTACAATAATAACTTAGTAAACATGTCATAGATGAGTATTACTAATTAATTTTGTAAATATATGCCTTGTAAGCTCTACCTATAACGAATTTATCTCATCCTAAATCTGGATAAAGAAGGATTATGTTAGTTTATCCGTCAGCGTTAAACTAAGATAAATATTTAATAAATCCCTTTATCAAGGGCGGAGCCACGTATTAATGTATCCATGGTGCCACTTTAATTTGTCAATTATTGGTTTCATATCTCTCAATTCTTAAGTCAATTTCCACACTATTAGTCCGAGGTTCAATTCTACCATCATTCCCATATATCAACCCGGAGTCTTTTTAGCCCAGGTAGAACATAATTTCTGGTTCACCATTGGCCTTGGTGAATACTATTTTCAATGTTAATTAAGGACCTGATCTTACAAGTGGTTAAGCTTGTTCTAATTAAAAATATGTTTAAGCTTGTTTGTCTTTCATATTTTTGTATTTAACTATTACAAATAAGCTTTTTAGGAGCCAGGTATCAAGATGTCAAGTTTATCCATGAACACTCAGTGCGTTCATAACCGTACTCAAAATTCAAGAACAGTGATAGGTAAATAGAAATTCAAAGACAATTGAAGAGACTTCCTGCATATGCATATAGGAAATTTCATGTTTGCAAGAAGTGATATTTTACCTACCTTGTTCCTGAAATCTAATAGTCAACCTGACTATCAATTTCTTGAGCTGGTTTTACAGAATGATTCTGCTTGTTTGTCATGCCAAACCAGAGATTTTGTTTAATTTGAACAATTATATATATTCCTAGCTCTGTCTATGCATAAATCTGAAGTCTACAGCAGTATTGATGGTGCCAAGTTGGCTTTGGATGGTGAAGTGCCCTCCAACCCCTCCAGTTGACAGTCTTCAGCAAGCGAAAGCGAAAGCACAAGGAGAGGAACTACACGTATTCGATGTGATGAAATTAAATAGCAAAAGGTGTGCATGCAGGAATCTCTCACCATCATCACCAATGTCTGCATGAAGAAAGCACATCGAAGAGGGAGACACTCGTTGTTGTGATCAAACTGAAGATAACGCAAGGATTAAGGATATACAAGAGAGAAAAGGGGAAAAAAACAAAGAAAACTAAACAAGGCAAACTAGTATAATTTAGTTTGCACGCAGACATGAATGACTACTTTAATTGTGCATCATTCATCTGATCAATACCATCTCGATATCCAAGTTAGTGGAGAATTGCTAAGATGTATGAAGACCATGTGGGTGGTCGTCTGTGTGCATGGATCTGGATGACGTGCACTAATGTATAACATCCATGAATTGTACACATACACAGTATGGCTGTTTCCTTTTCCCTCCCTTCCAGTTCCTCATCATGATCTATATGACTTTTATTTTCTTTCAAAGAAATATATATTCACGGTGATATTGATGTATACCAACAGCCACCTTTTTCTTCGATTAATGATCATTCTCTTTGACCAGTGACGATGAGTTTTTGACACTTGAGACCACTGCAAACCTAATTAATTTGGTTTTGTAATTAATCAGCTAGTCCTTTTGCCTGGTCTAGAGGTTTTGCTGATGTATAAGTCTCCAAGTTTGACTACAAGCTAGACCGAATGCATCCTTAATTTTCTATATATATATCCAATCTTCAAAAGCGACTATTCATATATTCTAGAAATTAAATGAAAGTTTTATTAGCTAGCGTTACAGAAATACTATAAATTATACCTAGCTAACATGTAAATGAAGGTGGGAATTAGCTGAACCGAATCCAATGTCATCTCAGTTCTACCACAAGTCCGCAGTTACTTCCAGCTTGCATTACGAAGTGACTTTGTGATATGAGATGAGACTAAGAGTGTGCAGTTTAGGTGTGGTGGGAGCCATTACGGATAAACTGTTGCTTTCTTGTGGCAGCATCTCACCCAATGAATTCAATCACAGCTTGACTCATCCAACTTCTCTAACAGGGTAACTGGAAAAATTAGAAAAGAGTGCATGCAAGGTATAGTACACGTCGATCGTTTAACGACAAATGATGAGTCATACAACTTCCAATCTAATTAGGTGAGCTGATTAATTATTATGCGGCTTGATGAAGGTGAGTCAAAAAATTTGGAAGCACTTGAGGATCTCAGCACTTTGGATTCGTATCTGATTGACGACTAATTCATATGCATATATAGTTAAGATTATTTATATAAATAATTAACTTCCTCGCTTGTTTAAGATGCTCTTTTGTTTTTCAATTTTTCACACTTATTATATATATATATACGGTTAACACCAGTAAATTAAAGCTTGTCATTTCATCTCGTAACTGGGTGACAATCTCACGAGTTAGGACTGGAAGTCCAGTTTGGTAAGTGGGTTAGTCTTCCTAAAATTATGGAGATCATCTCGAAGAGGAAGATGAACAATTCTATCTCGAGTCAAAATTGAGAGACCTCAATGTGGTGGGGCACAGTACTGCTGACTTACCTTCGATTTTGTTTAATTTGAGTGATTTTAGGGGTCCAAATATAAACTGAAGTAATAAATTTGTAATCTATATTGTTCAAGAGTTGGAGATCTAGAGAATACCTTAAATTAAGAACAACACAAGGCTCTATGTTCTGGGCTCAAAATGAGCTTCGCTGACACCCTGTTTGGAATGATATGGAATTCAATTCCTTTTAGAATTGGAATTGAATTCCATGCTTTGGAATGATTTTTT
>JBBMJZ010000019.1:3714863-3736856 GCA_037833815.1 Zingiber zerumbet | reverse complement strand
TCGAATTTCAGGAGCATACAGGACATCATGTAGAAACAAAACACTACCACCATGGAGGTTGAGTTTGCAAGTGCTGATTCTTTGGATTTCAACTCTTGCATTGTTTCCCATATAGATCCATTTGTTGCCAGTTGATACCCGACGATACTCTACAAATGTAACTCGCTCCCGATCTACATGGTTGGTTGCGCCTAAATCTATAATCTATAAAGGATAAGAATCAGCTAACAACACCGAACTAGTAACAAAATGCTCAGGAAAAGAAGACACACTTGGATTTACCTTTTTCGGCTCAGTGCACTCCTAAGCAAAGTGACCCTTCTTGCCACAGTTAAAACAAGTCAACTTACTTTTAGGTTTCTTTCTAATCTTTTTTCCTATCTTCTTGATTGGGCACTACCCTATAGTAGCAACTTCTTTCTTATTTCCCTTCCCCTTTTTGAACCATTTCATTTTCTTGGATCCTAATGATCCATTAGAACCGACAACCACATAGGCAAGTCCAGAAATCCTTGTAAATTCTATTCTCTCCGTCTCTAATTCTACATGGTGTGAGATATCAGTGAAAGTCTTGATACTCTCATTGTGAGTTAGGGTATACTTCATGGTCTCCTAAGAATTTGGAAGGAAACGAATAACTATTTGAACTTGTTGTTCATCGGTCAATTCATGACCAATAATTTTAAGCTCCCGAATCATGTTCGACATCTCCCTGAGGTGTTGAACCATTGAAACATTCAGACGCTTCTTGTAGCTGTCAAACTTGATCATTAGCTATTGAAATTTACTCAGACTTACTCCGCTGTATTTTTCTTTAAGGGCTACCCAAATTGTATAAGTCAAAAGATACTACTCATACTCAAAAGCTAGGTCATTTGTCATTGGACTAATCAATATGCCCTTTGTAGTGGAGTCCTTTTTCTTCCATGCATTATAGACATCAAGATCTCGACTGTTCTGTGCAGTGAGACCATCTACATATTTTACTATAACCTGATTTACATCTTCCAAAACTTTTTGTTCCTTAAGTACATACTATATCTAGAGGTGCCAGATCTTATAGTTATCCCCATTAAGTTTCTCTCCTTTATTGAGTTTAGTTATGATGTTTTTGGCTGTCATAATCTAATATAAATAAACACATTATTTAGTATTCAGAGTAATTCATATGTATGCAATTTATGATAGACTCAATATTAATTTGAGTTGGTTTACAAAATCAATTGATAACTACGTTTTCACTTATCATTCGTATGACCAATCAAATTAATATAGATCAATAATATTATCGCATCTCAACTAATAAACTAATCATTAATTATTATATGATAATGAAGTAATCAAAGAGTATATAACATTGACCATATTATCATGCATCAAGTGGAGTAATTAGCATTAAACAAACATATGAATGAACATATCATTAACATAAATATATTGCATATTATTAACATATAACAAACTGACATGAACTAAATGCACTAATACTATTTATATATAATGACGGTAATAATAACATAACTCTAATAAACTAAATAGGCTAATACCCCTCCCATTGAGATAAACACTAGTACAGTGACCAAACATAATTCCTTTCAACCTAGACTCATTTGGGGACAATCTCAGGTGGGATAGCTTCAGGATTCTCCATCATATCCACATTCAGATCCATTTCTGGATTTTCCTCAAATATTTCTGGGTTCTCTTCAGGATCCTCTTCAGTCATATGGTGAAGTAGTTTCTCACATAATTCTGAATATGTGACGCATCCTTCATGACTCCCCCATACATAGTCTAATATCATCTTAAGATAGATACTCTGGTAATGAACACTTCAAAACCCATATCCTATAATTGTCCATGACTGGAAACTCTTCTCGCTCAAGTTTCCAAAATAGTTTATCAAGCCTTCCAACGTGTCCGTCGACTTCATAAGCAAAGTTATACTCTGTCTCCTAAATTTCTTCCCTGAACTAGTTTTGTCGCACTTTGCGACGAGTCAATGTGGTAGTCGTCTGTGCCATCTAAAAAAAATTAAAATTAAATAAATCAATATAAAATCGACTAACCAGTACAAAATCGGCTTAATTCAATTTATACAAGTATAGAACCAACATTATAAATCAAGAAAAATAAATCTTCTTAATTTCTAAGAGTCTAACTTGACTGATCCATTGGACCAGTTATCAGGAATCAAAATCTTAAGTTTAGTCCATTATCCTCAGTAGAACTAGTCTAATTGGATTGAAATATCTTACCTATGTTCTATTATTGTTTAATCTAAACTCATTTCAGCCAATCTCAAATTTATTGATCAAACTCAAGTCCGTTTGATCAAACTAATGTCTATTGGATTAAGTCTGACCCATTAAAATAAATCTAAGATTTTTGATCAAATATAATATAATAGAATAAATCTGGTTATTTGATTATATTTGGCCAAGTCTAATTCATTCTAGTTGGGATTAAACTGGTATAATTAAACTAACTATTAATTTGAACCAAATTGAGGTCTAACTAAATCAAAATGATCAAATCAAATCAACCAATGATTTAAATCAAATCGGGATCTTATTAAATCAAACGGTTCAAATTCAATTTAACTTGAACCTAACCGGTTCAAAAAAATCTTTTTTAAAACCGACTGTTCTGCTCACATTTTTTAATATCAATTTGCTTGAAAAAAATTCCTTGTTTTTTTCGGCCATCGTGAGTATCAAATCTCAAGTTTTTTTAAAATTTCTGTTTAATTTATTTAAATCAAACTTTTTCTCAACTTAAGAAATTATTTTAATCGATTAAACAAATCTATTAATAAGTTTAATTGATTAAAACAATCTATTAGAAAAACTCTCTTCTGTGCACGCTGCAACGAACGCAATGACCGCCGCAACGAACACAATGACCGCCGAGATTTCTCCACCCACACCATGATTTCTCCACCATGACGAGTGCGGTCGCTGACCCTCCTCTATCACGACTCTGTGCCGCCGAGGACTACCGCGAGTTCCTCGCAGCCGAGCAAAAATGGCGACTTCCCGATGCTATCGACTCTGCAGAAAATAGCCACACGCAGTCGCTATTTCCCATCGACTGCGCTTGACGCAGTTCGCAAGGGGGCCGCTGTTCTTTTCCACCTGCGGCACTGATATTTCCCATCACCCGGTGATGGTGGCAGATCGAAGACAAAAGCAGAACACGACGGAGACAAACTCCGTCCGCGATACTTTTGACAGCGAACGGGGCCAAGAAGGCATACACAAGGGTAAGTCCCATGCTCTTAGAACTTATACTGCTCTAATACCATTGTTGGAACTAAAGTATGAAATCTAATTCCGAAAAAGACTATAAACACTTACAGTGATCCGCTAAAGAAACCAAAGAAGAGAGTTTGCCAATGATCGTGTGTGTTTCGTGCTTGTTGTCAGAAGAGCGATTACTAACGAAAAACCCTTCAAATTCCACAAACCAAACCCCTCTTTTGCCGATGTTCTTGTCTCTGATACAAAATCAGATACTCGCCCCTCTTTACTTGGGCACCTTGTGCAAGTCCTGTGTACGCCCCACTACTAACATTTTTTTTTTTCCTTTCTTCCTTTAACCATGGCAGATTCTCTGATGCTTTCTATGGAAGCTTGTTTCCATCTGCGGGAGTAGAAAGAGCCCTAGACCATGTTTGACAATTCTATCAACTCGAAATCAGCTAACTTTTTGTAGTGTAATTTGTTAGACCAAGGCACTAATGCACACGAGCTCTAACACAGTTTGAAATTCTAAGATAATTCCAGTGGATCATTCCATGAATTTACGTTTACAAACTTCTGAAGCTTCCTTCTGAAATCTTATGACCCAACTTTGGTAGACTGCTGGTGAATTTAAGAATGCATGCATCTTCTTCAAACTCCATACATTCTTCCATTTTATTTGTCATTGGTATGAGCATTTTAGCCCTACTACCAGCGAAGGAAAAGAATTGGCTTTCTTTTTTCCTTTTAAATTTCTCCACCTTTTGATGCATCAATTTTGGCAGAAAGAAGAGGGAGGAAGAAGGGTGAAGAAGAAGAGGGAGGGGAAGAGGAGAAAGAGGAAGAAGGCAAAGAGGGAGGAGAAATTAAGCAAAGATACAAATTGCAATTATATTACCACATAAATAATTACTATAGGAGATTCTTTGTCGAGATGCAACATTATCTATTTTTAAAAAAGAAACTTGTAGGGCTAATCATAAATGATTGAACACAGAGAGAGAGAGAGAAGAGGATGAAGGAGAAGGAGGAGACGGAGAAGGAGGAGAAGAAAAAATTGGAGAAGAAGGCTAAGAGAAGGAGAATTTAAGCGAAGAGAAGTCGAATTTATATTGACACATAAGTATTGATCCAAGGTGTAATATTATCTATTTTCAAAAAGTCTCATGGTGTTAATCTAAAATTATTGGATCAAAAAGAGATAAGTACAATTACAATAAACGGTTGTGAAATTTTAGCCATCATAGCAATAATAGAATTATGTCAATCAATCAACCTACTTGAACTTTCAATATAGAATGAATATAGCAATCTTAAGCAATTAATTATAAAGCTCAGGTAAAATAAAGAAAAAATTAACATTCTTTAACAAATAAGTAATACATTTTCATAAGTGTACACACATTGAGTACAAGAATACTCATATTTCTTGCACTTTTAATAAAAGAAAATGACATGCTAGTAAACGCCTCAACTACAAACGCATTATATAGTAGAAGGGCGACTCATCTTAACTGTAATCATGTAGCAGTAAAATAAATACTGGCCACAATTTAAGTAATAATTCAGATACTTTTAACACTCCGGTGTAAGAGAATGATCCCTACTGTAATCTTGGCAATAATAATACACCATGTAATTCCTCTGAACCCACTGCATCGCTGCATATTGCGCTGAGCTAAGCCCTTTGCCCGTCGGCGATGAAGATACAGATTGACTTATTTTGAAATTTGTGTACCTTCCCACAAAAGGCTGATACTTGTAGTCGGTTTTATATCGACCATTATCAGTGGCCCAAGATGATGCATCCCATATGGAGCCATACACCCACATTTGCCGATCAGGGAAGGTCATCTCGATCTTTCGAGCATATCTCCGTATTGGCACATCGTCGACCAAAAATCTGCAATTGTGACAGTGCAAGATGCTTAAGCTCAAGACTGCTTGTGCAGGTTCCTATCAACATCGAAACAGCTTTAATGGAATGATGAGGCCCCATTGGCCTCTGTTTTGTATTCTTCACTAGGTACTAGAGATCATGGAGTCTACAGTTGACAAGTAAATCTACCACCCTAAATTAGGCGAGTCCAATCAATACAATGAATGACTACTTGTATTTAATTGGCGTTTGTTGGAGCTAGAGTTGGCTGCAACTTCTTTCAGGCATGATCATAAATGAGTGCCTTTGTATATGAAGTTTAAAAGTGAATTCTTGAACGAATTTTAAAGGGGAATGAATCTACGTGCAGATCAGTCTGTTACTCACATGATCTCATCTGGATTCCACAGAATCGCGTAGTGGTGGAAATCGGCGGTGGGGTCGAACCAGAGGTGGAACCTCATCTCCCGGCCGACGATTCTACCATCACCACTGCCTCTCACGTACACATTCGTCTGCAGTATGTACGGCCTCCCTTCAATATTCCCCAAGAATTCGATATCCACCTCGTCATGGAATCCAGGGTACGCTTGATTATTAGAAAGCTGCAAATCAAACAAAAGAATTGTAAACAGGGGAGACAGAGGACGCAAGCAAGCAGACAATTTACTCACATAGAATGCTGTGTTTGTGCCGGCAGTGTAGCCACTCTGGAGCTTGATGGAAGCCCCAAAGTAGCCATTTGTGTAAGAATGGATCGACTTGAATCCACTTCCTGCATTGACCACAGATATTTCTCAATCGAAGGATCGAAAGAAAGACGAGTTTATCTGAAGAAGCTGTTCGAACAGACCTGATTTGCTGTCGAGCCAGATGGTGGTAGAATACTGATCTGGGGAAATGGTTTGGTGCTCAGGCCCCCAGAGATTAGTGTAAGCTTCAGTGAACCTAATCCGACTCACCGAGGAGCTGGGGTAGTACCCTGGAGATGGCTGGGCATTGATGGAGAGCAGATTGAGGAGGACAGGCAAAAACAAGGCAATGAGGAGAGCCATGAAATCTGAAGGAGAGGCAGTGGCTCAAGATGAGTGAGGAAGATGAGAGGTTGCACAGGGTTTATATAGATGAGAACAGGGAGAGAGGGTATAGTGGAAGTTGTGATATGGACAAAAAATAATAAAAGCAGGTAAAATCCCAAGCCTTGTTTGAAGCTTTGGTAAACAAATAAAAGAAGAAATTGATGTGTGTTTGACTGACCATCAATTGGTGCTTGAGTCTAGGATTTCATTAGATTAAACAATTCTTCTTTCCGCTTATTAAGCTGTGATTCTTTTGACTCGTGGAAGGACTGACTTTGTATGACAATGTCAGTCCCCGGTCATATAATTTTACCTAAAAACTGCAAGCAACTTGAAGAGCAAATTGTCTCAAAGTCTAATCCTGTCACTTTCCTGTCCTGTGCTAGAATTTAATCAATTCAAAATAATCACCATGACCGGGAAGCATTTGTATTTATCTTTCCATGATTTAAGCGATGACAGAGGTCCCGCTATCTCTGGCCTTGGCAACAAAATCTTGCAGCAGTTATTCAGCCAAATGTCAAGCCACCTCCACTGCAGGAATAGGAAGCAGTAAACAGCAATGATTCGTCTACACATGCAAATTTATCTACCTTCAGTTAGAGATTAATTTGCTACTAACCACATGAAAATCTCACAACCCTTTCTCCCCAAATTCCTTAATATACTAAGACTCCAATTAGCAGTGTGCTGACAATAAACTGATAAATTACAAACACTATCTGCCAGAATAGATTAATGATTTAATGTCTACATATCGTCCTCTCCTCACAATACCTTATCCTTTAGTGTCCCATCTGATGCGAGGTAGCATGTGATCAGTGTATGTATTTTGCCAAATTCTCTGATGGTGCTCCATGTCATGTGGCAGCAAAGTCATCTGCTGGGGATGTGGTTAAAGCAGAAGTTAAAGTTAACACGACACAACAACAGCAAGCCATGTGAAATACCTCATCGCTTCACATCATCAAAACGTTTTTGCTCAAGCTTACCGTGTCATGGTTTGCCAACCATAAACTAATGAAGGATATCGTTATTAATTAGGCAAATATGACACTGACGTTTTGGCTAAACTGATGTTAGTTCGACTGCAACAACGTGGTTTGAAGATGCATGTTATGGTGTGTTAAGATGTCATCCTCATGCTCGTGTTGGTTGAGTTCGAACAATATCGTGCATTTTGTTTGCACCTATTGTTGTTGTCCCACAGCTACACGGCTACAGAGGACGTTGGGTTCAGTGATGAGCTGAGCAGCTGCCCTACCGACCGTATGTTGCCCAGGCACATGCACATCCTGACAATCAACGCGCGGTGCCGATTATGACTCTCAGGTAATGGTTCTAGATCTCTAGACCGCTGACCTAATAATATTGGGCAGATGTATAATTTTTTATTTATTCTTTTGATTTATTATGATAAAATTTTTTATGAGACTGAACTCATCACCTCATTAGTCACGAAATTATTCGAGTAGTTTAAATAAATATTTATATTTTATACGAGTAGTATCATTTTGTCAGCAAATTATTTTTAATTTAATTTAACCATGTGCTTTTATTAATAAACTCAAGTCGCCTTTATTTACTGCATGATTTTATAATTAAATGTTTATATTTAGTACCGTACTTCTATTTTAAAATATGTAATTATAGTCCTTTAAAATCATATAAAGTATCATACAAAACAAACTTTTAAAAAAACATGATGTTAATTAATTTTATATCCATATAACCATGTTTCACATTTTTCGACTAAAGATGTATACTTAATGAGTTTTGTTAAAAAAATATATATAACAACGCATAGTAAAAACAGTTAGTCGTGTTCGAGGAGGTGTACTGCACCTTTCACTGATCAAGAGATTGTTCAATTAATCAGCAGATTCCCTAGTTTGGTTTTCAAAGACAAGGTGTAAAAGACAGTTATATGCATGCTTCAGAATTGCTATACTCGTTCAACCAAAAGAAAAAGCAAATGTTGGTGGAGATCCTAGAGGAGGAAAAACAATTTAATATGACGATGGATCCCCTTATCTCCTCTTTTTCATCTTCTTCCCCTAGTTCTAAAGGAGAAACTAGGACTTTACATATCTTTGGATTGGGTAAGAACCCTAAGTTTTTATACTCGTCGAGACTTCATGAACCTGAACCTTAGGATGGACTTCATAGAATCCTATGAAAATAATTTGACTATTCATTAAATTTGCAA
Organism: Zingiber zerumbet; assembly: GCA_037833815.1. Lineage (NCBI taxonomy): Eukaryota > Viridiplantae > Streptophyta > Magnoliopsida > Zingiberales > Zingiberaceae > Zingiber > Zingiber zerumbet. The sequence goes on along the minus strand of JBBMJZ010000019.1, from coordinate 3,728,444 downwards.
TGGTGAGTGCACTCTATATGTTCATAGGAACCTCAAAGAGAGAATATCTCTATTAGGTGATCTTAATTATAAGTTGTATATATGAATACAAATTAAACTCATATAAAATGATCTAATTTAAGTTTATTGTATTTTTTTTTTCAGATTATTAGATATTGATTTAATGTGTAAAACCCTTTAGCCTGATCTATTATCATCTATGAAGTGATAACAGATCATAACCTCTATATAAATGATTAGTTTCGAAAGGTTTAGGTTATTTTGACAGAACCTTTGTTCCTCATTAATGAGAGTTTGTGACACCATCAACTCTAATACCCTTGGAATATCTCCCATGTTGCTTCCACCACTTTTTCTTCCTCAAAGATTCTTAGACGATATTACAAGACAAGATAATGACTCTTCAATTAAGTTTCTTGTTATATTTATTTTTTTCTGTCATGTTCCAATGAACAAGATCCATGCTCATATGTTCTTGTGTTTTTCTATTTCAAGCTCTCTTTGGTTCTTAGAATTTATGCGACATATAAATTATAAGACCTTTCAATTGGTATCGGATCAAAACTCTATTTAATCATTTTTCATGACAATACTGTTTGTTTTTCATCAATCCTTTATTTTCATACTAGATTCAGTTTTGCTAGTTGTGATCGTTGAACTTTTGTTAAGAAAATCTAGCAAGGTTTGATCTTCTAGGTTTTTCATGATTTCATGAAGAACACAAAGAACAATTGTAACCGCCACCTTCTTTGAGAAGAATCACCATGTCAGACCTAATTTTAGGTCAAATCATGATGGGGTAATCGATTGCTAAGGTTAGATAATCAATTACCAAGCCTAAATTAGTGAATAAAACTGAAGGGAATAAATTGACTCAATCGATCAATTGACATCAATCTATTGCATTGATTTTTCAATCGATTGGCACAACAAGATTGAATCATGGGATCATTTTTTAAAATCGATTATAGGTTTGATTGTAGCTCCCAATCGATTGGTAATTATTACCAATCAAACAATCAATTGAAAGATTTAAAGTTGGACACAGAAGCGATTGGAATCAATTAGGTCAATATATTAAGTTGCTAATCGATTGACAATTTTGCCAATCAATTAATAGCTTTAAATCATGATAGAATCGATTGGAATTGATCAACCTAATCGATTGATGATATTAATCGATTAGGATTTTATCTAATCGATCAACAACCTTTAAATCATGATAGGATCAACTTAATTGATCAGTCTTATAGACTGATGTGGCTAATCGATTGGTGATTTACACTAATCGATTGCTGATATAGAAATCAATTATAAAAAACTTTTTTGATCAATTAAGGCAATCGATTGGTTAGAACCAATCAATTTCCACGAAGTCTCAATTGATTGATGAGTTAAATGTCAAAGGCAGAAGGTTTTTTTATCGATTAGCAGATTGATGGATTTGCACAAATCTTGCCACTCACCATCAATCGATTGATGATCTTGAAATTGCATACAGTAGGCTTTCAAATCAATTAGGATAATCAGTTGGGTTAAACTAATCAATTGTCATATGGTATCAATCGATTCATAAGCCAAATTTTCATACTATTAAAGCTGATTAAGTGATTATCTGTTCGATTAAAGTTCCTAAGGTTTTCTTGGATTTATTTCCATACGTGCTACTAAATTGAACTATTGTATCGGCTCCAAGGAAGACACATTAGTTGAGTTTAGTGCATCTTGTATCGGTAGATATATATCTATGTTAAAAGTAATTGGTCAAATGGAAAATTACTTTTATGCTAGATATATGTCTACGAGTAGCCTACAACTATTGAACAATTTTTTTTTAGATCATGCATAAAATATGTCAACCCAAAGGAAGGCATATTGCATGCCAGATTAAAGTTATTGTAAGTTGTGAATCAAATATAACTCATATAAAATGTCAAATTATGCGCATAATGGGTCGGCCCAAAGGAAAGCTCATTATGTGGTCAATTAAAATTTAAGTTATAATAGAGAGTACCGTTAACAAATTATATTTTAGTCTATAGAGTAAAATACAATGTTGTATTTGGTATCTCATAAAAAGTCATTTATACGCATTTTAAATTTTATTTGCTTAATTTTATGTTTATACATGTTCTTGGCTTTAATTAAATCATGAACTTATATAATCTATATTTTTTTAATTTCAGTGCAATCTATTACTACCAGTATTAATAACATCCCTAGACTAACTAGTTTAAATTTTGCTATATAGAAAGAGTGCGTTGTAATAGTCTTAGGTTGCATGAACTTAGACTATGTATTGAGACATGATCACTCTGCACCCCTGACCAGTGCTAGCATTATAGAGTAGAGGGCATCATTTGAAAAGTGGAAGCGATAGAACCACATATGTCTAAGTATCATAAGGCTTTCTATTCTGACACTAATTAAAGGCTCTATAACTGAGAGAGAGGATTGATGTGTACAAATCCGCAAGTGCACGATAGTGTTATCAAGTAATACAAATATCAATCCATAAGGAATGTTGATTAAGCACTAATTAATTTTACACAATGAATTATCTAGATAATAGAAAGGTTGGTTGCAAGCTTGAGAAATAAGATTGATAGAGAGAGAGAGAGAGAGAGAGAGAGAGAGAGAGAGAGAGAGAGAGAGAGGAAGAGAGAGTTGAGAGAGCAAGAGAGAGGGATTGAAGAGAGAAGTTGGTTTTGGGGGAAGATTCTAGGAGTTTGGTTTCATTATGATGCCAATTAATTTCTCTATATATTGTTCATAACCTTACCTCCATGCCTATATTATTGTATAGTTTCTAACTAAAGTTTGGCACAATCCTGCGAAGATCGCACTGGAGAGTTTGTCCAAGTTCTAACACTATTAAGTAAATAAGCAACTCTAAAAATTCTGATCAAAGAATACCCGATGACCCCCCGGTCATATAATTGCTACAGTTATCTAATTTTCCTCTTATAGTAGATTAATGCAATTAAGTAGAAGAGGTAACCTAGAAAATATAGTTAAAAGGGCATCCTCTGTTATAGAGCCCTTTGATCATACAATTACTAGATTATACAAGTCACTTCCTAACATTAATTTAGAAAAAAAACCTCTACATCTAATTAGATATTCCTTTATAGAGAATCAGTCTCATTACAAGAGGATCGTTTTAGAAAGTCCGCTTAAAGAGATACTCCCTGTCACAGGGCCCCACGGTCATACAATTTAGTGCTTCTCCTCTACAAGGTGACCAATCCACCACAATCCATAGGCATACACTATACACACATTTCGTCAAATATGTATAAGGCACAATACACAAGAACAAATTGTAAATATATCATTGAACAAGAAAATAAGCAAATACATAATTTATACATCAACATCACATCAAAACTACTATCTACATCCTAAGAATCAAAGGTCTACTCCATGGAGAATGAATAACAAACCAAAGACATGAATAATAACATTCTTACAATCCAAATATAATAAATAAGGAGATGAAATGCTTAGTGATACGTTGTCGATGTCTTTGGAGTGTTTCCTTGCTCCGGAGGTGGACGAATTGTTGACAGCTTGAAGGAGACTCTAGAGTTTTCCCTTGAGGGGAAAATCCTCTCCCTAGGAGGGGGACAAAGTCCTCTAGTCCCCGATCCCCAATCTAATGGGGGTGGATTCCCTTATGTAGGGGTTGAAATTGAACACGCGACATTAGCTGTGTCGCTAGGCATGGGCCTCCCATGTCGCGGTCGCCGAACCTAGCATGACTTGTGCCGCTAGGCATGGGCCGCCCGTGTCGCGGTCGCCAAGCGCCTAGCATGTCTTATGCCATTGGGCACTGGCCACCGTGGCGAGGCTACCGATCTGGGCACGATCAATGCCACTGGGCATGACCTACCTATGTCCAAATAGGGGGCTCTCCACTTGGTCTTTAACTCCCCATTTCACTCCATCCTTCACTCCTATCATCAAAATTACACAAAAGCAGTATCCAGGAGTAGAAAATCATAATAAGGAAGCATAAAAGTATAATATCATAAAATTCATACATGCAAATTTGATCCAAAATAGAGTGAAAATATAATAAAATCTTTATATACTTCATGCTTATCAAAATCCCCTAGACTGAACCTTTGCTTACTCTCAAGCTAATACAATATGGAAATCATGTGAATAACACTCTCCTAACTTCAATGAAATCATCTAATCCTATCCAATAGTATTGTCTTAAAGTAGAGGTATTCAATTCGTTTCACCAAGCCTACAAGCTAGTTAAGTGCATAGTTCATGGTTTGTCCCTAGGGTCTTGAATTCCTACTTAGTCAAGTTGTCATTCAATTATTCCTAAAGTTTTCGACGTTAGGCACTTACCTTCCATACACGAGTTTCTTCCCCTCTTCCCAACACAAAGTCTCAAAGGTGTGTTCGGTATTAAGAGAAATAGATAAATATTTCCTCAGTAATCTAACTCGGTCTCAAAGGGGCATATCATCCTTTCCACCCATGGCAATTATTTTTTTTATCCCATTATTGCCACTTTCCATTTTTTCACTCAAATATTTTATTGGATCTTAAATATTTTCTTGTCTTTTTTCCCTCTCACTTGGGATTTTGATTTTTTTTTTCAAATGGGCTATCACAAACCGAGCATGATTCAAAAACTAAAATATTGGGAAAGGATCACCTATGGGCACTATGGTACTAGTCTAATAAAATGAAACATGACTATATTGTATTGTACTAAATCAACCTTTCGAAAATAAATCAAAAGTGAAGTGTAATGGTCAAACTATCAAGTATATATATGGTGAAACAAAAATCAACTCAATATCACTTTTATAAAATTTTATTACTAGATAGGAAAATATGAATCACCAAAAAAATGAGAGAATGCATTCACATGATAGAACTAATACTAAACACATCAAAATATTGCTTAATGGACAAAGCATGCATGAGTGCTTTTGTTCGAATCCAAAATATCAACAAGAGCTAAATATGATATGATACAAGCTAGAAGAAAATTTTATTATGCAAAGAGAAACATGACAAACTAACTAACAACTTAAAGTATGTAAAAATTCTCCAAACTTAAACTTTTTAATGTCATCAATAATTGCAAAATATATTTTGGAAGGCAGTTTAGAGAGGTTACCAAGTGATGCGTGCCAAATGCTTAAGTCATTAGCCCCTCCATCTAGTGGTCACACTCCTCCCAATCTTTAAATACTCTACAATAGACAAGAACAACTAAGTAGAAGGTTTGGGTTATGAAAAAGAGAAATGTGAATAGGAAAGAACTTAAGGTGCCTCCTAAAAAGTACTTGTTTACAGTCATTAGCTCGATCCCTTTTTGGGCTCATTTAAATTTCACTCTGGCCGGAATAAGATACTTCCGGACTTTCTTTCTAATAAACCATTTTATTATGAAGAGAGTTATAGTCATGCGATCAATATAGTGAATCACCACTCTCTCCATCTTCATCTTCTCGAAAGTTCTTTCCGGTAGTCGAGGATGGTTTAGATTGAGCTTCAGCCCAAGTGAAAACTGCACACCCCAAAGAAAAATATACCTCCCACAAGCATGCAGTATAAGAAAGAATTGGAACTATATTAAATTTGATAAAACATAAATGAAAAAAATGAATCATATCCAATAAAATCAATTATAGGTACCTCTATGAAATTTTCTAAAAGATCACAAGAAATACTGACCTTACATTGCTAAAAGGTACCTGAAAGTTCTAAGCAAGTGGATGTGACTATTTCTAGATCAAGTAATGGTTTTGGCTCTAGCTCAGATGATGGTGCAACAAAAGGTAGTGATTCTTGGGACTCTGTCATCTCTGCATAAGCCCCTATACATTTATCCACAACATATTCAATTCTTGTAACTCTCATAATATCAAGTGGTTGTGCGAATAGAAGAAGTGATTCTTGAGATACTACTTCCACAACACTTCCTCCAAAACATTAACATCATCACATATAGTGTTAAACAATGCACCAAGATCAATATCATCAACTAGAGGATCAACAACTTCATTAGAAATTTCAAACTGATTATCCTCATTAGAAAATTCTTTATCATTAAGTATTTCAACAAAATTACAAGTGGCTAATTCATCACCATCAAAAAATTCATCATCTTGAATTAAACCAACAAATTTGCATGCAACCAAATTATCATCCCAAAATTTGCTAAATTCTTCTTCATTCATAGTTGTCACTTGCCTTTGTAGAAAAGGGATTGGTGGAGGTCTTGTGAAGAATTGGTCTTTCTTTTTCCCAAATTCTCTTTAAGCTTGTGGTAGGTGTTCAAATTGCTTGTCCAATGTAATTAACCATTGAAGGAAAGGTATTTGTGGCCTATAGACACTTTCTAGAGTGTTGTAACTGAGTTTTTGTAGTCCTCTTTTGTTCTTCTCCTCATTTCTATACAGATCTTTCTTCAAAAGTTCTTCAAGATTTTTACCACTTCTCAACTTGATAACATTACATTCTGCACTAGACTTTTCTGTTCTTTTTGACCCCTCATTCTATGATTTGATGAAGTTTCTATGATTCGATGAAGTTTCCTCTTTATACATGGGACGTTGTATAAATTCTTGTGTGATAGTTGCTTGAATTTTAGGAATTTTCAGGGGAGATTACATCCAACTTTTGTTTGACCATTATTGGAGGTTCAATGTCACTTGATTAATTAATATATACTTTGTTCAAACTTTTATTTATCAAAAAACCTTCAGTAGATGAATCCAATAATGACTCATCTGAGAACGAAATCCCCATGTAAAACATGTGCACTATCAACTATCTTCCCAAATCATGGTGAGGACACTATTTTAATAAATCTTTAAATCTCTCTCATGCTTCAAATAATGATTCTCCATCTATCTGAGAAAAATTTATGATGCAATTTCTCTTGTACAATGTTCTGCTTAGAGAAAAAGAATGATTCAAAAATCACTGCTCTAATTATTCCCAACTTGTAATGCTTTGAGAACAGAGAAAATAACACCAAGTCTTTTCTCTATCTTTGATGTTGAAAGAAAATGTAATCAATTGAATAACACATCAGTAGAGACTCCCTCACATTGTACCATGTTGTAATATTTAAGAAATGCTTCAATGTGCAAGTATGAGTTTTTTTGAAACTTCTCCAAATTTGTAACCTTATATCATGGTAATTAGTTCTGGATTTAGTTGGAAATTTTTTTGCTTCAATATAAAGTTGCACAATGGGAGACATGAATCTTACAGAAATGGTGCGAAAAATTCTCTTAACGGTTTGCTTGATATGTTAGTGCTCATTATATCTTATAATAAAATTATTAGAAGCAACAAGAAAGAAAATACAGAAATTAAATTGCAAGAAAGAAAGATACATAAATATAAATAAATAAATAAATAAAAAATCTATCAACAACTCTAAAGTAACTCATATGCTAATCAACTAATGTTAATCGAAAATAATTTCTAGCAACGACGCCAAAAACTTGATGTGTGCAAATCTGCAAGTGCACGGAAGTGTTGTTAAGTAATACAAATATCGATGCATAGGGACTGTTTATTAAGCATGAGTTGATTTCACACAGCAAATTATCTAGATAATCGAAAGGTTGGTTGCAAGCTTTTGAACTAAGCTTGAGAGAGAGAGATGAAGAGAGAGTTGAGAGAACAAGAGAGAGGGATTGAAGAGAGGAGTTGGTTTTGGAGAAAGATTTTAGGAGTTTGATTTCATTATGATGTTAGTTAAAGTCCCTATGTATTGTTCACCTCTTTACCTCCATGCCTTCATTCTTATAGGGTTTCTAACTAAAGTTCGGCACAACCCTGTGAAGATCGCATCGGAGAGTTTACCAAAGTTTTAACGTTATTAAGTAAAGAAACAATTTTAAAAAATTTGATTAAAGGGAGTCCCGAGGGCCCCTTGGTCATACAATCTCTAGAGTTATCTAATTTACTTTCTAACGGTAGATTAATGCTATTAAATAGGAGAGAGAATCTAGAAAATTTGGTTAAAAGGATATCCTCTGTTATAGGGCCCCCTGATCATACAATCAATAGATTATACAAGTCACATCCTAACATTAATTTAGAAAAAAAAAACCCTCTAACCTCTAATTATATATTCCTTTGTAGGGAATCGATCTCTTTGCAAGGGGATCGTTCTAGAAAGTCCGCTTAAAGGGATACCTCCTATCATAGGGCCCCATAGTTATGCAATCTAGAGCTTCTCCTCTACAAGGTGACAAATTCACCACAATCCATAGACATAGACCACACACACATTTCTTCAAACATGTATAAGACACAATACACAAGAACAAGTCATAAACATATCATTGAACAAGAAAATTAGCAAATACATAGTTCATACACTAACATCACATCAAAACTATTCCCTATATCCTAAGAATTGAAGGTCTACTCCATGGAGAGGGAATAACTAACTAAAGACATGAATAATAATATTCTTACAACCCAAATATAAAAAATGAGGAAAAGAAATACTTAGTGATGTATTGTCAATGTCTTCGGAGTGTCTCCTTATTTCAAAGGTGGACGAATCATTGACAGTTTGAAGAAAGAGGCTTTAGGATTTCCCCTAGAGGGGAAAATCCTCTCCCAAGGAGGAGGATGAAGTCATCTGGTCCCTAATCCCCAATCTAATGGGGTTGATCCCCTTATATAGGGGCTAAAATCGGACGTGCGACATGGGTCATGCCGTTGGGCACGGACCGCCCATGTTATGGTTGCCAAACCTAGCACAACTCGTGCTGCTAGGTACGGGTTGCCCATGTCATGGTCATTGAGTATAGCATGGCTCGTGCCCTTGGGCATGAGCCACCATGGTGGGGTTGCCGATCTGGGTATTGCCAGTGCTATTGAGCATGGGCTGCCTGTGTCTAGATAGGAGATTCTTCTCTTGGTCTTTACCTCTCCATTTCACTCCATCCTTCACCTTCGTCATCAAAATTACACGTAAGCAGTATCTAAGAGTAGAAAATCATAATAAGGAAGCATTAAAGTATAATATCATGTAATTTATATGTGAAAAGTTGATCCAAAATAGTGTGAAAACATAATAAAATCCTATATACTTTACGCTTATCAAGGACACTAAGAGTTTCCTAAGATAATTAGTAGACCATTTCATGGCTAATGAGAAGGTTGAGACTACCACACATTTTTTAAAAATTGATAACTATATGGTATAACAGTAAAGGAAACATTAGGGAGTATATTATAGAGATGCCCAATATCGCCATAAGTTTGAAAGGACTTAAACTCGATATGTCTGAATGTATGTTATTATATTTCATCTTGATGTCTCTGTTTATAAGGTTCATTACCTTTAAGAATTCTTATAATACTCAAAATGAAAAGTGGATATTAAATGAGCTTATAGCTCAGTGCATCTAAGAGGAGGAGAGACTGAGGTGTGAGACACCTGAAAGTGCTTACTTAGCATCTAGTTCCTTAGGTTTGGCAAGAAGAGAAAGAAGATGAATAAAGGAAAAGGAAAGCAAACTACAAATTCTGGGGGATTTGGCCATAAGGATAAAAAAAATAGGATAAGGAGTCTACTTATTTCTTCTGTGAAGAAAGACTGCCCTAAATACGCTAACTAACATGTAAAAAAGGTATACTTCTCAACTTTATTTGTTCAGAAGTCAATTTGTAATTGTATCTACTAACACTTAATGGATAGATACCGATATTACTACTCATATAAGTGTAATATAAAGGGTTATTTTAGTTGTTGACTTTCACTTGATGATGAAAGATACATTTATATGGGGAATAGAAATAAGATTAAAGTATAGTTGATTGGTATTTTTAGGCTTTGTTTAGGAATTAATTTCTTTCTAGATTTAGAAAATATATTTATTTTACCATCTTATTAATAGAATTTAATTTTAAATTTTTATTTGGACAAATTAAGATATTTTTGTTCATTTAGAAATGAAATGTTTAGTATTTTCTCAAATTAGTGTTAGTTGACAATGATTCCTTGGTTAATAAGCTTTATAAATTAAATACCATAACTTTTATGATTGATAATGTGATTATGCATAGTATATGTATGCAATGCAAATTGATTAACGAGAATTTGTCCATGTTATGGCATAAGTGTTTATGACATATATCCAGACAATGACTATAAAGGCTAATGTCATATAAAATTCTTGATTTTCTTTACATGTTAGACTTTGATATTTACATAGAGTGTGTTAAAGGGAAGACAACTAAAAAAAAGAAATAAAGGAGCAAGTCAATGTAGTGACATTTTGGAGCTGATATATATAGATGTTTATAGATCATTTCCTAAGGTATCTTGGAATGGGCAAATGTATTTTATTAACTTCATAGATGATTACTCTCGATTCTATACCTTATTCATGAACAGTCACAATATTTGTACATATTTAAAATTTTTAAAGCCAAAGTTGAAAATAACTATGTAAGAAAATTAAAATTGTCTAATCCGACCATGCAGGTGAATATTATAGTCAATATGATGGATCAGGTAACCAATGTGTAGGACTTTTTATAAACTACCTTACTGAGTGTGAAATTATGTCTCAATATACTATACCTAGTACATCTAGCTAGCATGGTGTTACTAAGTGATGCAATCATACCTTAAAAGACATAGTGAGAAGTATGATAACCTTCACTTCTTTACCGGAGTCTTTATGGGTGAGACACTCAAGACTATAGTTTACCTACTAAATAAAGTACTTAGTAAGACAGTAACTAAAACCACATTCGAGATGTGGATAGGTAAACAACTTAACATTAGGCATTTACACGTTTGGGGTTGTCTAGTTGAAGTTAAGCCTTATAGACCTAATGGAAGGAAGATAGACTCAAGAATAGTTAACTGCAATTTTATAGATTACTCTGAGAAGCAAGGGGTATAAATTTTATGATCTCTCTAAGAGATCCCTATTCGAAATGGGAAATGCCAAATTCATTGAGGATAGTGGGAGTAATAAGGTGACGGAAGTATCTTTTGAGAAAAGCGTTAGTGATCTTTCTATGGTCACTACTAGTGCAATTAGTAGCGGTGTGATTACCATATTGCACATTATGGATATTGCACATCCAATGAGAGTAGTGAGTCAAGATATTCTCATACCTTCTCCAATACAATTGGAGGAGTCTACCACTCAGATTGAGGTATTGTTTCATATTGATGAGCACATACATCAACCACCTCAAATATAAGTGTCTTTAAGGTAGTCCATAAGGGAACGGAGAACCATGACTTCTCATGATTATGCTTATCTCTAAGAGTATGATTTTAACATAGGATTGAAAAGTAATCCTGTATTGTCTAAGAGGTCAAACAATGCTCTAACTCTAAAAAGTAGATTAATATCATGCAAGAAAAGTTGAAGTCTATGGCACACAATGACATTTGGGAGCTTGTCAAATTGCCTAAAAGTTTGAACCCCGTTGGTTGTAAATAGATATTTAAACCAAGTGAGATTCGAGAGGCAATGTTGAAAAGTATAAAGCTCGTCTTGTTGCCAAAGAATTCACTCAGAAGAAAGATATTGATTACAAGGAGACTTTCTCATCTATGTTAATAAAAAACTACATTAGGGTAATCATGACACTTATAGATCATTATGATTTAGAACTATACCAAATGGACATAAAGATTGCATTCCTCAATGGAGATATTGAGGAGTATATATATGGTGCAACCAGAGAATTTTGAGTCCTCAAGCTCAAAGCACCTAGTATTTAGATTAAAGAAGTCCATTTATAGTTTGAAACAAATATCTCATCAGTGGTATCAGAAATTTGATTAAGTGGTCAACTCTTTTGAAATTAGAGAAAACCCTATTGATCAGTGCATATATATCAAGTTCAGTAGCAGTAAGTTTATTATACTTGTCCTGTATATGGATGACATATTGCTTGCTAGCAATAATAAGAGTTTGCTACATAAAACTAAGTTATTTATATGTGGTATTTTTTAAATAAAATATCTTGGTGAAACATCCTTCGTTTTAGGCATACAAATCTGTCATAATCATTCAAAAGATATTCTTGGACTTTTACAATAGGCCTATATTGAAAAGATACTTATAAGCTATGACATGTACAACTATGCACCTGGTGATACACCTATGTTTAAAGGCGATAAATTAAGTTTACAGCAGTGTTCACATCTTGAACTTGAAATAAAGGAGATGAAACAATTCCCTTATGCGTCAGCTATGGGAAGTTTGATGTATGCACAAGTTTATACACAATCCAATATAGCTTTTATAGTAGGGATATTAGACAAATTTGTTAGTAACCTAGGACCGCCACACTAGAAATTAGTAAAGAGAGTGTTTGTAAAAAACTAAAAGATATATGCTCACATATATTAAAGGTTAGATCACTTGTAGATGATTGAATGTTCAGACTCTAATTTTTCTAGATACTTAGATAGCAAGAGGTCTACTTTGGGCTATATTTTTTACTTATTGGAGGGGCTATATCTTGGAAGACTTTCAAATAGATGCTAGTAGCCACTTCTACTATGGATGCAAAGTTGGAAGCATGCTACAAAGCATCCAATCATGGGATTTGGCTATAAAACTTCATCACAATGTTGCAGATCATTAATGGAATTGATAGACTATTGAGAATTAACTATGATAATAAAGTCACAGAATTGTATGCCAAGAACAATCATAGTTCATCAAAGTCTAAGCACATTGAAATTAAGTTTCTGATGGTTAAAGAAAGAGCCTAGAGTTTGCAAGTCATGATAGAGCACATCAACACAGATTCTATGTTAGCAGATTCACTTACCAAGGGCTTGGTGCTTAGGTATTTCATGCACATATTGTAGATATGTGAGTCCTTCTTATGGAAGAAGAACTCATATAGTAGTAGTCTGTATTTATTTTTTTATTGCTCTATGTTAATAAAGACAAATATTTTATTTTAATTATAGTATGTACTTAAAGTTCAAAACACTAATGTGAATTCTATTTATTTATTTGACTCTTTGAAATAAAATATTATAATTTACTATTACTATTTAGCATTTAGTATTTATAAATATGATATAGATTCCATTTGGAATAATAAGGCTTGGATCATAATTTGCTGGTGCAGCTAAGCATAAAGTTTTAGCAAATATAATCTGACTCTTTTGAGTCACTTTAGCACCAGTTGGAAATTGATATATATTGTTCATATTTCATGTAATTTTCATACTACACATCCACAAACTTTATAGGTATAGGATACTCTAAATAATCTAATCTATCAACTTCATTGGTATAGGACTAAAGAGGCATCTCTATTATGTATACTTAATTATAAGTTGTACATATTAATAGGAACCAAATCAGTATAAAGTAATCTAACTTAAGTTTATTGGGTTTCAGGTTATTGGATACGAGTTTATTGTATAGAACCCTATAATCTGATTTGTTATCTATTAGTGTGAGCTCTAAGAGCCAATCATGAGTTGATTGACTTAGGACATATTATATCAATAAAAGGAAATGTTTTGTTATATCAATCGATTAAATTGATTGTGGGAGGCTATTGTTG
>JBBMJZ010000019.1:3638876-3667226 GCA_037833815.1 Zingiber zerumbet | reverse complement strand
GTAACTTACTTAATTAGTGGACATTCGTTATCTTAAACACAGGGAGACTAACACACTCATAATAAGAAGGAGCCCAAAAATGTAATATGGGATTGATGCGGTAGTGCAATAATAACTCTCTAGTGGAATGAGTTATTATTGATGAATTTGAGTTGTGTGTTCAGGGCGAACATGGGATACTCAAGCTCATCGGGTGACCAAAACCAATTTCTCCTCTAGGTCTCTGTCGTAGCCTCATTAAAGCTTCATGTTCATCCATTAAAAGCCCATCTTACTGTCCAAGAGGGGGTCGACCCAAGGCTTGGTGACCAAGCCAAGAGCCGACCACCATCTCCTCAAAGAGGGTTGGCCCTATGCTTGGTGGCCAAGCATAAGAGGGGCCGACCACTATATTCAAAGATAAGGGGTGTTTTTTGAATTTTTAAAATATTCTCTTTGTAGATATATATAAGTTTTAAAAGAAATATTTTAAATTTATAAAACATTCCTAATTTGAATTAGGTCACATGTTTTAAAGAGAGTTATAAATTTTATTAAACTTTCCTTTTATGGAACCTTCATCGTTTTAAAAGAGAGTTATAAAATTTATAAAACTTTCCTTTTATGTAACCATGTTAAAAAAATGAAATTTTATTAGAGATGTTTTAAATTTTAAAACTTGGTTTTAATTTTAAAACTTTTCTTTTTTAACATCCACATTAGGAATTTAAAATAGAGAGTTTGTAAAATTTTATAAAGACTTTCCTTCTTTGCTTATAAATTTTTACAAAAGTTATTTTTCCTTTATTAAGGGGTCGGCCACCCTTGCTTGGTGCCCAAGCAAGGGGCCAGTCAATCAATTGATCCATTGATTGATGATTGAATCAATCAAGAGGAAGGAAAAGGAAAAATTAAAAAAGGGAAAAGGAAAAACTTGAGGAAGATTTTAATTTTTTGTAAAAGTCTTTCCTTATTTGCATTGCGCAAGTAATATAAAAGAAGGAGAGGGTAGGCCTTATAAAAAAAACAATTCTTATTGTTTTGTTGGAGTCCTCTATTGTGGTCGGCCCCCTCTCCCTCTCCTTTCCCTTTACTCTCTTTTGTTCCTTGGTGATGGTGGTGGCCGAATACTAGAGAAGGAGGAAGAAGGTTATGGGTAATGTTCATCTTGGAGGATCATCGCCCACACGATGTCCAAGAGGAGGCGAGGGATACGACAGAAGATCTCGAGGTTATTAGAATACAAAGAAGAGGTATAACTAGCAATTAATTTTAGCATTATGCTAGTTATTTTTCTTTGTTTAAAATACCAAATATAAGAGACATGCGATTCTAGTATTTTGAATTATTTTTCGATGTTGTGTTCTTTTATTTTTTTCTTGTGATTCGATTGTTCTTTTTGGTTAACCTATTGTTACTATGAGAGAATTAAATATTGAATTTCTCTGAGCGGTTTTGTCTAGTCGGTGGTGGATGATCTCATACCCAAGAAGGTCAAGTGCCTCGCCATGCAGTACTGGAAACCAATCTTAGAAATCAATATTTAATTAACTAAGTAACATGGGGACGACTTGGATTTAAAGTGTTAAGTTCCGCAGGCGATCCAAGTCTAAACCTAAAAGAACATATAAGTTAAACTTAGGATCAAACGTGTTAAGTTCCGCAGGCGATCCAAGTTTAATTTAAAAGAACACATGGTAGCTAGGAAAGGTTCAGACCTTGTACAAAATTTTTGTACAGTGGAACCATTAGGTTTTTCGAGTAGCAACCAACATGTACACCATCCTCTGCTAAATATGTTTCGACCGATCATTCAAGCCGGACGTATATATAATGAGAGCATCTTCTGTTAAGCATGTTTCGGTCGAGAATGTACTATAGGCTTTATAACGCTGAGTGCCTTTAAGCTCGATCGAGTTTTGTCCGGTTGAGAGCATATAAGTACACTAGTGCTCGCTCGACCTTCATTCAACCGGTAATATACTAAAAGATTTATAAGGCTGAACGTCTTTAAGCTCGGTCGGATTTTGTCTAGTCGAGCACATATAAGCACATTGGTGCTCGCTCGACCTTTATTTGGCCTGTAATATACTAAAAGTTTTACAAGGCTGAGCGCCTTTAAGCTCGGTCGGGCTTTGTTCGGCTGAGCGCATATAAGTACATTGGTGCTCACTCGACCTTCACTCGACCGATAATATACTAAAAGCTGTATAAGGCTAAATGCCTTTAAGTTCGATCAGGCTTTGTACAGCCGAGCGCATATAGGCACGCTGGTGCTCACTTGGCCTTCACTCGGTCGGTAATATACTAAAAGCTATATAAGGCTAAATGCCTTTAAGCTGGGCCGGGCTTTGTCCGGCCGAGCGCATATAAGCACACAGGTCCTCGCTCAGTTTTCACTTAGCTAGTAATATATTAAAAGTTGTATAAGGCTAAATGTCTTTAAGCTCAGTCGGCCTTTGTCCGGTCGAGCACATATAAGCACACTGGTGCTCGCTTGGCCTTCACTCGGTCGGTAATATACTAAAAACTGTATAAGACTAAGTGTCTTTAAGCTCGGTCGGGTTTTGTCCAGCCGAGCACATATAAGCACATTAGTGCTCTCTTGGCTTTCATAAGGTTGAGTGTATTTACGCTCGGTCGGTTTTTGTCCATCCGAGCGTGTATAGGCACACTTATGCTCGTCCAGCTTTCGCTCGACTAATCATATACTAGAAGCTTTCATAAGGCTAAGTACTTTTAATCTCAGTCAAGTATAGCCTGACCGGACACCTGCAAAAAACCTTTTATTTGGTCGGCCATTATCCTATTAATCATATATTCACCCAGCTATGAGCCTTTTCTTTCTTTCTCGACCGTGACCTCCACGTCATCCGATAAGTCAGCTTATCACAACCCATATCAGTCACAATTATCATTGATCCTCAAGATCGTCGAGATTGACTTTCCGGTGCATAGGTAAAGGAATACCCTAGGAGATGATGCAAGCAGTCGCATTTTTAGAAGAGGCAGTACAAGTGGTAGAAAAATATTGAGAAATAGGAAAAAACCTTGCCCTCTCTTTTTTTATTAAGGTCTTTTTATACATTTTCCCCTCACCATTCACCTTTCTCATTATTGAGGTTGCATTTATTACTAGAGGAGGGAGTAATGAACCAATTATTGATTCATAAATCACAAGGAATCTTCGTTTTGTCTCCTTCTAGCTTTTAATGTAGCTATTATTAATAAACTCATAATAAATGAATAAGAATATTAATTTACTTCTTCCACCTATTCTTCTTTCCCACACTTTTATGAGCTCATATATAATATAGGCAATGCTAGGTATTTAATACATCGGATTAATATGATAATTTTCCTGATCAGTAACTCGATAACTTGCTTACCTGAGCAGTGCTCGAGTTAAGACACAATCACTTAAGACCTATAAAGGTACTTGAGTGGTCGCTCAGATGTTTGTTCGAGCGAGAGTAGGAACTCCACTTTGAAACCTGCTCGAGAAGGCTTGGATATCATAAGAGCTTGTCCCGGTGAATGAGTCGTCTTCTCCTGATCGACTTGGTCATTACCTGCGAGGTGTATCTCCCTTCTCCAACCCTAATTTTGACCAACGTCCCACTTGCTATGTTGTCGTGGCACCTTTTATGAACCGTCACATTAATCATCTACCTCACTATCCCTATTGTTTGTTGTTCTACACTTGCTTGTAAATGCCCACTTCAATATTCCCTACAACCTTAAGCCCTCTTTGTCTTCCCCAATTAGTTCCTTCTCCATCTTTGTTATGTCCTTCTTGCCCTCCATCTCTACTATGCTAGATTAGAGAGAGAGCAATTAATGGAACTATAGATAGCTTGGAGTAAATGGACTTAAGTTGGTGAAGAGAATGTGAAGAAAGCTTATAAAGGTGAACAGAGAGCAAGTTCCAAAATGAGAGACCCAAGACTAGTTGGGGGCAATGAGCTTACTTGAAGGAGTCAGTGACGATAGGATAAGAACGACGTGAGTGATATAAGGTATATATAAGGTAGAAAATCATGACAATGAAATAAGGCATAACCATTGTTGGAAATATAATAACACTGATACTACTTTAGGTTGCACAAGCTGAAATCCTTGTGTCTCATTCTATGATATTGTTCGAGAGAAATAGAGTACAAGAAAGGAAAATTGTTTCACTGTTTGAATGATCAAAACAATAGGATGAGAATCTTTTTAAGGCTTTTGCAAAAATTGAGTTCAACGAAACTTAGTAGGATTGAGTAGGTATATTGAATAATACTAAAATTAGGAATAAAGTAAATTTATAATTTAAATTTGAAATAGTTCGTTTTACTGAGATGGTTTATTTTATTAGCATCCTTTCGATTGTCATATCATTCTTATAACATTTAAAGACCTTTCTCTATGAAAGCAATTTCCTTCTTTATTTTACTGGGGAGTTATTTTATGAAGAGTTGAGAGACATTTCTTTCATGCTTGTTTTTTTTTTTCTGTAGTGATTATGTTAAAGAATTCCAGATCTTTCATTTATCTTTTAACAATTTTTCTAAAACTATTATCTTTTGAGCAAAGGATTTCTAGAAAATGTTTAGATATTCATCAATTGTTAACTGTTTTCGACTTAGATAATGTTGATCAGATTCAGAGTATAAGGCTGTGAAAGGAAATGAAAACTGCATTCAGACTGAAACCCTAGCTAGCTTCAGTCTTATATATGTTTGTATAGATAGAAAAACTGGATGATAACTACGACTACATTATGGACATCGTTAACTTTGACTCATACTGCTTTGTCAAACTAAGCAACACTACTGCAGTCAGCCAATTTCCTTCACAGCCTAAGTGATGCCATATGACGAGCTTTGGCTGCATGTGAAGGTCGTCTTATGCTTGAGTCTTTATTTATAGAAGATTCCATGATGACAAGGTTATCTGCATGCAATTGGGAAGGCCATCAGTCCACCTCACAAAACCAGATCAGTGTCTGTGTTCTTGAATACACTGAAGAAAACAGTAATGTTATTTTTTTCAACGAAATGGTTGAGACTTAAAGAGAATCCAATCCTAACCCCAATTTAATCTTTTGCATGGTACCTCAGTTGGCAGTCTTAACACTCAACAATGACATCTGAACTGAGCAACCTAATTAAAATATAGGTCAGAGTTCGGTGGCATGAAAAAGAGCGTTGATTTGTTCCACGAGTCCTGTATATGTAGTCATTTGGAGGTGGAACTTTGTTGCCCTTAATGATAGAAAAATATTTTCCAGATTTTAGGCTTTAACAATTACAATGACAATAAATATAATACTTAGCTTTTGAGCATTTAGTTGATTATATTGTGATAGAAAAATCTCTTAAAAATGAGTATTGAGACTTCTTCATCTCGTAATTATAATACAGTTAGAAAAGATGAACATCAATTGATCACTACTGCGTTTAAAAAAAAAAAGATGCTTGCAGAAGAGAAATATTATTATTATTTTGTACCGGCCACATGGCCTGGCACTGATTAAATATACGAGGAAAAAAATGTTGTTGCTGTGTATTATTATTGGTCAACTCTCTAGCATATGTCAAATCACCACATATTGACCCTTGTTTTCAGATAACAGAAGTCAACTGCAAATTACATTAATCAATCAACAGGATAGGAAAAGAACAGGTGAAGAAGTGTTACATGGTACCACATATTGATCCTTATTGTTGGCTATGAAGAAGATATGTAGTTCTGAAAGGAAGTTGTTTGCTTTATTAGATTAATAGGCCAGTTTTTAATTATTTGCACTGCGTTCGATCGACTTGCACAATGATCCCCATATATGTTTTTGAAGATGAATGCATGTATGCCAATTTGTTTTCACAACTCATACAATTATTCATGAATGATAACACGGTATAAGTACGATGTATATTGTTCCTAATTTTCATTCTATAAAGACTGACTCTAAAGATTCAATTGGCATATAACAATGGGCATATAATTTAATGCACTTATTCTCATTGGCACCTCTGTGAGTGTTATTGGTTCCAATGTGTCTTTCACTTTAAGCATCAAGCTGGTGTCACTCTATGAGTGTGCTTGTTGTCAAGGGTTTCGTTGGCATAAAGTTATTGGCTTTAATAAAGCATTTAGTTAACCATCAAAATTATAACTATTCGATAGTTATAGCAATTAACTCCAATTGAAAAGTGAAACAACTTAATGTCTCCATTATGTTTCTTCGTGATTGCCTAGAAGAAATTATCTACTTTTAGAATAACTTCTAGGTTTTATTCACCCACGATACTTGGACCATATTTGTCATTTATAAAATTCTATTATTGCCTTTGAGAAGCTCCTTGAGCCTAGTTAATTTGATTGTTTATAAGCACTTGATGGCACTTTCAAGATTTTATTGGCTTAAAAATAGACTAAGATTTTATTGGCTTAAAAATAGACTCATTGCTCTATTTCAAGCGCTTTACTTCCTAATTAAATATTTTGATCCCTATTTAAATTTGTTAAATAAAATGTTACAAGAATTTAAAAATTATACTTGGTCTAATAATTCTAAGTATACACTTGTTTACTATTCTCATCCTTAGAAATCATACATTTATTGGCTATTAGCTAGGCATAGTCCATGCCCTAATAAAATAATTAAGAAAACAGAAGGGATCTCGTTATAGTATTCCATGGACAGCCATGAAAGGATGAATGAAACTGAGAAAAACACATGCATGATTTACTTTGACTTGTTGCCAGACTGAGATGTTTCTCTATAATATGTTTCTCTTTCTCTTTCCCTTTCCCTTTCTCCGTCTCTCTCTTCTCTTTCTTGTAAGCAATTTGTGCATGCATCATCTCTTCTTCTTCTGATCTATCTTCCTAAATCTGATCCCTAGCTTATAATTACAACCTCATCAGGGAACAGCTAGAGGCTACGATTTTGGACTTGGATGTTTGAGGGAGCAACAGGAAGAAGCATCCAATGGGGAGAGCTCCTTGCTGTGACAAGGCCAGAGTGAAGAAAGGCCCTTGGTCTCCTGAAGAGGACGCCCAGCTCAAGGACTTCATGGACAAGTATGGCACGGGTGGAAACTGGATTGCTCTTCCTCAAAAAGCAGGTTAATTTAAAAATAGTTTAGTTCTTTAGCTAGGCCCTCTTTTTTTCTCAAAGAAATATAAATTCTGCAATCCTGTTTATGTTCATGTAGGATTGAATAGGTGTGGGAAGAGTTGCAGACTGAGATGGCTCAATTACCTACGGCCCAACATAAAACATGGAGAGTTCTCAGATGAGGAAGACAGAGTCATATGCAGCCTCTTCTCTTCTATTGGAAGCAGGTATATGATCATCAGTAAAGCTAACTAATTAGTATTATTACTTGTTGAATTAATCATGTTATCAATTGTTTAATTGATTAAGCAGATGGTCCATCATAGCCTCGCATCTTCCAGGCAGGACAGACAATGATATCAAGAATTACTGGAACACCAAACTGAAGAAGAAATTTCTAGGTCTTGTTTCCTGCAACTCCCACCTGATCAAACAACAACCACAACAACAACACCACCATCAACCTTACTTATCATCATCATCATCCCAGGAAGTAGTACTCCCTGCTGGAATAATCCCTCACAACAGTACTACTATTAGTGCTCTCAATTTTGTATCAACTTCTGCTACTACTGATGCCTCTCACCTTCACGTTCCATACCATTATCAATCGCATCAGATGGAGAGAAACAATTTCATGATGAATTTTGGTAATTCTGAACGCAGTTGCAGCTCGTCAGGTGGGAGTTGCACCCCCATCAACTATGGAAGAAGAGATCTGCAGTTTGAACAGTATGAGTACTGCGATGGCAGAGGTTTTGATGGAGATAATAATATACTGATAAACTCGGAGAATTATAATCTTTATGGTGGTGGTGGTCTCGAAGATGACAGCAGTTTGCTACCTGGAGGAGGAGGAGAGGTTAAGTCAGAATATACTACTCATTATAATTTGCTGAGTTCCAATTCCGGGTGCAATATTTCTAGTAACAATAATTACTCTTTTGATTAATATATGATTAACTTATCTTGGTGCATGCATACATGCAGTTACTTTTATTTACACCATTATCCTTTGAGAATTGATTCTTGACTGTAGTATACATCTGAATTTTTAACTCAGAATCCATAGTTTTTTTTTGTTTTTTGTTTTTGTTTTCGTGTCTCCGCATTGCCAAAATTTTCTTTGAAGACCGGTTGCATTTTGGATATATGAGTTCTGTGTACGATGCTTCAGTATTTAATTGTTGATTAATTAGTGAGGAGGCCAGGCTGTGCATTATTTGCTTGCCATTAGTTTGGACTGCCACATATTATAATTATATTATTTATCAAAGGAGGCTCTGCTGTGTACTCTATCTGCATAAAGCAATCATTTTATAGTTTGACAGTGAGGAACTGAGATTAGATTCTTGTCTTGTTGGAAGATGTCTTCACTAAATCCTTTGCATCTAGATCTACTTCATTTTTATTGTATATATAAACAAATTTTAAAAAAACAATGTTCTTGATGCTAGTATCATAGAAGGATCTAGGTTATATTAGGATTTACATTAAAAATTTTGTTCATCAAATATTTATTGTATCTATTAAATTGCCAATTTTACTGCTATGGTAATACACCAGCAAAAATCCATTGCATATTGAGACAAGATCGATCGACATCCTTCACTTTCGTTTGTTACATTTTCAAATTATATATGATTTGGCAATATAAGTGATAAATAGCTTATTGATAAACTTCCTCACTTGAAGAACACCTTTAAAGTTGTGTATTGTACTTGAATGGAATGAAATCACTCAATCTATGGCAATGATGTATTCCAATGAATTTCTTAGGCCACTAAATTTATTTCATGTTTAAAGGAGAAAAACTTTCATTCATATGTATTAGATACAATACTTATTACTAAATTATGACTATTTAAAATTAAAGTTATTATACATAAAATTAAAACTAATTGTCCCTAGAGAATTGAATAGACTTGTCGGATTGAATAGGTCAAACAAGTCTATGACAATGTTAGTACAATCAGTCTCTAGGGTTTTGATATTTGACAATATACCTATGTCTGGTTAAGTCTGACCAAGGGTTTATTCAAACATGGCCTGAAATTTGGAAGTGAGCTAAGTCTAGTTAGATCAAAGGTTAACTAGGTGACTAGTAAAAGTAAAGTCTAGTTAGGTCAAAGGTTGACTAGGTGACTATCAAAGATAAAGTCAAGTCAAGTTAGGTCAAAGGTTGCCTAAGTGACTAACAAAGATAAAGTCTAGTCAGGTCAAAGGTTGACTGGATAACTAGTGAAGAAAAGTTCAAGTAGGTCAAGTGTATCCAAATACTTGGCAAGGGAAAGTCCTAGCATGGTGTTAGGTAAGGGAAAGTCCAGGTGGTCAAGAATAACTGGATGTCTAGCAAGTGGCAAGTCCAAGTAGGATACTTGGCCGGCTTGATCCTAAGGGAATATACCATAGGTGGTGAGATCCTAAGGCAATGTACCTTAGGTGGTGAGATCCTAAGAGAGTAAAATCTTAAGTGGTGAAGTCTTGGATGAACTCCAAACAAGAAGATTAGTAGTTAGGCTTGATATTAAAGGAATGATCCTTAGTAAAGTCTTGGAGGAATAAATTCCAAGTAAGAAATAAGTCTAGTAGGTCAAGTAGACTTACATGATTAGGTTTGCATGTTTTGTTGTATTTGAATGTTACTTTGCAGGAACCTAGAACTAGAAGCAAAACAGAGAATAAACAAACGTAATCAGAAGCAGTCAGACCCAGTCTGGTGTGAACTAGATTTGACTTGCATCAAACCGGACCCAAACCAGTTTGGTCGACCGAACCCAAGTAATGGTAGATCAATCCCAACGATCGATAGACCGATTGGGTTTGGTTGATCAGGTTTGAGTCTGAACTCGAGTTCGTGACATGTGTTGGTGTAATTTCCCTATGTTAAGGTTGACCAGTTTGACTAAGCTTGAGTTGGCTCAAGCTTGAGTCTTGATATTTGAATTTTAATATTTGACAATATATGGAGATTGCAGGTGTAATTGTCTGTTATGGGAAGATTGGTCAAGATTTGATCAGTTTGGTGTGAAGAAAAGTCAAGTAGGTCAAGGTTTATTGGATACTTGATTGGGAAGTCCTAACTGAAAGTTAGGCAAGGGCAAGTCCAATGGAAAAGTTGGCAGAAGAAGAAAGTCCAAGTAGGTCAATGTTAACCAAACATTTAGTGTGGTGAGTGAAGCCAGGTAGTTGGAAAATCCTGGTGAGTGGAGTTAGGTGAAAAACCTAGTGAGTGAAGCTAGGCAGTTGGAAAATCCTAGTGAGTGAAGATAGGTGAAAAGCTCTAATAAGTGAAGTTAGGCAGATGAGAAGTCATAATGAGTAAAACCAGGCAGTTGAAAAATCCTGGTGAGTGAAGCTAAGTGAAAAACCCTAGTGAGTGAAGCTAGACAGAAGGAAAATCCTGGTGAGTTAAGCCAGGTGAAAGTCCTAGTGAGTGAAGTTAGGCAGTGAGAAAGTTATGGTGAGTGAAGCTAGGCATGTGGAAATCTAGGTGGGTTAATGGTTGACCAGACACTTGGTGATTGGTAAGTCTAAGTGGGTCAAAACTGACCATGCACTTGACACAAGATGGTAAGTCTAAGTTGGGTCAAGGATTGATCGAACACTTGATGAAGAAGTCCCGGTAGGTCAAGGTTGACCATATGATAGGCAAAGAGAATTTCTAAGAGGTCAAGGTTGATCGGATATTGGATAACGAAATCCTAGACTTTGGTTGGGAAGTTGGGATTTGGTAATTGACTAGGTTAGTCGATTACCATAGCTTAAGCGACTAAGGTAATCGCTTAAGCTTTGAATCGCGAGAAATGCCTCCAAATCGATTAGGATACTATAAGCTATTAGGGTAATCGCTTATGGTGCCTTCTGGGTTAAACAGAAGGATCTGCTCGAAGCTTAAGCAATCAGGGTGATCGCTTAAGCTAGATTTCACGAAACGCACAGAGAGCTCGGTAAGCGATTAAGTAGGAAGTTTTAATCACTTACAGGGGTTCTTGCGATTGAACAGATTGAACAGAGGGTTGCTGAATTGATCTAGCTAATCAATTAAGCAATGCCTAATCAACTAGGGTAGTCGATTAAGGTTGAAAATATAGTCGATTATGCAGGTTTCTGACGTGATAATTGATTAAAGGGATTCTTAATCAATTAAGGTGTCAACGGTAACCTTAGAAAAGAGTTTTTCAAGCACTGTTCTCAGTAGCGCTTACACTATCTTCTCCACACATTTTCACCAAATCTTAAGCTTTGGAAGACAAGTGTTGTAGCACTTTCCAACTAGTCCATAGACATACACAAGCAACAAGAGATCAAGCAAGAAGAGGTTTTGAGTTGTATTTTTTACATTTACTTCTTGTTTAGAGTTGTATCCTTGTTCTTGTATTGTATGAGGCTTCTCCACCTCCAGTTGTTCTAAGAAGGAATTATTTTTATAGTGGAGAATGTGTCATGTATGGATCCTTGGATTATTCATCTCTTCCTAAGGTGTATACCAAGTAAATCTAATTGTTAGCATTGGAGAGCTTGGCTTTGATTCTATCCGCTACAAATCAACATCTATGAAACAAGCGAACAAGCGCAACAAGATATTCACCCCCCCCCCCCTCTAGCTCGTAAGTGTCCCAACAAGCGGTATTAGAGCAAGGTTGCTCTTTACCGGACTCATTGTCGAAAGGGCAACGAGCTAGAAGAAGAAGAAGTTGAAGCCCAAATTTCATCAAGTCAAAGACTTTATCAAAGGCTCAACTTCAAGATGGAATTCCGAGATAGACTCAGATTCGACACAAGGGTGCCTCTACCATTCACAATGACAAGCTTCAATTTTTGGAAATCAAGAATCAAAAACTTTTTCATGATGGTGGAAATAGAGCAATGGTTTGCTCTAATAGAAGGCTTTCAAGCTCCAACAAATAGCAAAGGAAAAAATTCTTAAGCAGAGCAAATGGAGCAAGGAGCAAATCCAAAGAAGTAAGGCCAACGGCAAGGTGATCAAATTATTGGTCAACATATTGCCAAGCAACATTTTGAGGTAAATTGGAGACTATGAAGATGTCAAAGAGCTTTAGACCAAATTGGCAAGAATCCATGAAGAACCCTCCACTATACCGAATCAAAAAGAATCCAAAGAGGGCAACCCATTGGATCAAGAGGGAGAAGAAGATGACTCAGAAGTTGAGAGATGCTCAACATACGAAGAAGAAGAAAGGGAAGAAGACCCATCCTCAAGAGAGTACAAGGACAAAGGCAAAAGAGTGTACTCCTTATTTGAAGTGCATGAGGATTCAGAAGTTGAGAGATGCTCAACCTCCGAGGATGAAGATGAAGAGGCCTCCACCTCTAGGATTGAGGGGGAGCGGGGAGCATCAATGTCGGATCAAGAAGAAGCCTTTATATCCGGATCAAATAGAGAATATGCCAACACTATAAATAATGAAAGTATAACAATTTCAATTGTTAAAAATAAAAATCATATCATATACTTTGAGTGTAGGAAAAGAGGGCACTGCTAAGTGACACCAAAAGCTAAGGAGAAGCCTACGAAAGTCGGTCCGGTGGTACGCAAAGGTAAGGACCACATTGTGTGCTTCTCTTGCAATCAAAGAGGACATTATCGAATCCAATGTCCTAAGGAGAAGAATCCGGCCAAAAGCAAAGGAGGACGCTCAACTCGAGGGGGAGCTCTTAAAAGCAAACCTAAGGTATTATTTGTTGAAGTTATTCCTTTAAATCATGATAAAATGCATGCTAGTTCAAATTTATATCACTTTAATACAATTTATCATGAAAATAGCAAGCATGATAGTATTAAGGAAAAATAAGCATATCATGCTAAGACTACCTTACCTAAGACTAGGAAGGTAGATAACAATTTAGGCAAAAATTCTAAGGATCTCAAATATATTTATAAAAATAAAAATGTCCAAGGATTTAAGGAAAAATCTAAATTTGAGGACTTAAGGAGAGAAAATCAAATCTTGAGGTCAAGACTTGATAAATTATAAAGGACTCTTAAAAAATTAACAAATGAAGAAAAAGGATCTAAGAACAAAAATCTAGGGATAGATAGACAAGAGTCATTCAATAACCATAGAGGTTTGGGGGTACAAACTAAAAAGTAAGAAGGATGTGGGCTCACACCATAGTGTTCCATATAGCTATGGAATTAACCCTAGGTCTAGGGGTCAAACTAAGGTTACAAGGGAGACTATCCCTAAAATTAACCTTGCAAAGACCAATATGACTAAAGCTTCAAAGAAACCTAAGAAAGTCACTAGGAAGGTCACAAGGGAAGTTGTCCCTATAGTTGACCTAGAGGAGTCAAGTATGATCAAGGCTTCTAAGAAGCCTAGGAAGGTCATTAGAAAGGTAACTATGGGAGTATCCTTAGTGAGTACCTAGAGCACCCAAGGAGCATCAATCAATTTTGGGTTCCTAGGAGTGTGTTCTCTACACCCTAGATGGATCTAGAAAGTGTCAACTCCAATTGGAAGGGTAGTTAACTCAACTTTAAAGAAGTTGACACTTGAAGGGCATTTTCAAGGTAGTTGTACTCCTTAAAAATGAAAAGGATTGAATGTCTACTCCTTTGAAGAGTAAAATGTGCCAAAATTTAAGGAGTTGGACTTAATTAAAATTGACACAAATAGGAAAAGCAAAAGGAATGTCAAGTTGGGATTTTGACATTTTCTTAAGAAGATGAGGGCAATCTAGGATTAATTTTAATTTAGCAAATACTTAGAGATACCTAGATAGATAATTTAGGAATATTTATTTATGCTAAATTGTCATAAATGTTTGCCCATCATATTTCACATTCATTTTTGATATGAAAAACATAAAAATATCATGTCATGTTGTGCATATATCATGTAGCTAAAAGAGTTTTTCTTTTAAAAAATGTTCATTTTGATGTATATCATGAATCATCATGCATTATTTTAAATTTCTTGTAATTAAGGACAATGACATTTATTAACAAGTGACATCCTAGGTAGATGAACAATTTTAAAATGCCTAGATAGGAATGCATGATCCCTTAGTTTAGGGCGAAATCAAAATCTGCATCTCACAAAGACCATAAGGTGGCTTGTATCTATTTTAGTGCACATTAGAGACAAGTGAAATGTTAGGAGGATGAACTAAGCTCAAGATATTAATTTAGTGCATCTTTTTTAGTTTTAATTTTATCAAAACACATAGTTATGTGTTATCCAATTATAGGAAAAGTAAATGTACAAATTATGTGCATTTAGCCCAAAGATTATGGTTGAAAATTTGGTTTTGAAAATGATTTCAAATAAGTTTGGAAAACTTTGGTGAAGACTATCTTTTAATAGAAATTATCATTGTATAGTTAGACACAAATTTGGAAGAAATATTGTAGTTTTCAAGAGTTTCTAACTTTGTGTCAATTTTTAAAAATAAGATGTATTTTCTTATAAAACTATTTTTTCATGATAGTATATGCCTTAAATAATGTCTATATGAATTTTCACTATTTTTAGAATTTTATAAAATTTTTGGGGTATTTCTGAAATTCATACAGGATTGAATTTCAAAAATCAGAAATCGTAATTGATTACAGCAATTTATCACCAACTCTAGTCGATTAGTCTAATCGATTAAGTGAATTCTCGTGAGCACAGTAGCTCACAGAATCAATTAAAGGTCTTAATCGATTACAACGATCGATTAGCACTAGGAAATCGATTGAATCCCAACTTCAATTGATTACACCTGGTCTTAAGTGATTAAGAGTTTTATTTAAGCGCTTAAGATCCTGATTCAGCTTAAATAAGTTTATTTAAGTTGAATAAGCCATGTTTAGTCATGTTAACCATCCTTAACCCTAAGAAATTCATTTGTAAACATTTAAGTGTAGTTTTCATGATGAAAATAAGATTGGAATGGTTAAGAGAGACTAAGTTGAAGTTTAGGATGAGGTTTACATTCAATTTGATTATTGAACTTCGACACTTTAAAATTTTGGGTTTTTAAAGGTTTAGGAACTCCAAGTCATTGTTGGTGCAATGATAGAAATTTAGAGCATGTTTTGAGGGGGAGTTACTCCTTAAAGACATGATTTTTTTTAACAACCAAATGGAAGGTTTTAAAACCTTCATTGTTATGTATCCTCTAGGATGAGAATTTGGGCACAATAAAGGGTATGGGACATTCATTGCGATATTGCAAACAACAAGTAAGGTTATGAATAACATGTAGGTAACTCTTTAGGGAGAGAGTTTTTGATGTATGTTAAAGGGGGAGAATGTAGGATTTAACTTAGGAAACCTTCATTACCTAAAGGGGGAGGCTACCCTCTTGGAAAGGGGGAGAATGAAGGAAACACTCATTCATGCTTTGGTATGAAGAAGAAGTTGAGGCTATGAGATTAGCCTAACTTAAATATATTGTCAAATATCAAAAAGAGAGATTGTTGGTGCAATTTCCCTAGGTCAAGGTTGACCAGTTTAACTAAGGTTGAGTTGACTCAAGTTTAAGTCTTGATGTTTGACAATATATGGAGATTGCATGTGCAATTATCTGTTATGGGAAGATTGGTCAAGGTTTGACTAGTTTGATGTGAAGAAGAGTCAAGCAGGTCAAGGTTGACTGAATACTTTATTAGGAAACCCTAACTAGAAGTTAGGCAAGGGCAAGTCCAACGAGAAGATTAGTAGGACAAGAAAATCCAAGTGGATCAGTGTTGACTGGACATTTGGTGTGAAAAGTCCTAGTGAGTGAAGTTAGATAGTTAAAAAATCCCAGTGAGTGAAGTCAGTCAGTTGAAAATTCCCGGTGAGTGAAGCTAGGTGAAAAGCCCTAGTAAGTGAAACTAGGTAATTGAAAAATCCTGATGAGTGAAGCCAGGTGAAAAGTCCTAGTGAATGAAGCTAGACAGATGAAAAATCCTGGTAAGTGAAGTCAGGCAATTGGAAAATCCTGGTGAGTAAAGTTAGGTGAAAAGCCCTAGTGAGTGAAGCTAGGCAGAAGGAAAATCTTGGCGAGTGAAGTCAGGTGAAAGTCCTAGTGAGTGAAACTAAGCAATGAGAAAGTCCTGGTGAGTGAAGTCAGACATGTGAAAATTCAGGTGGGTCAATGATTGACCGGACACCTGGTGATTAGTAAGTCCAAGTGGGTCAAGATTGATCGTACGCTTGGCATAAGATGGTAAGTCCAAGTGAGTCAAGGATTGACCGGACACTTGGTGAAAAAGTCCTAGTATGTCAAGGTTGACCACATGCTAGGCAAAAAGGATTTTCAATAGGTCAAGGTTGACCGAATATTAGGTAAAGGAACTCTAAACTTCAGTTAGGAAGTTAGGGTTTAGTAATCAACTAGGTTAGTTGATTACCATAGCTTGAGCGACTAAGGTAATTGCTTAAGCTTGGAATCGTGAAAAAGGCCTTCAAATCAATTGGTGTAATCAATTAGGATATAGTAAACGATTAGGATAATCGCTTACAGTGCCTTCTACATCAAACAGAAGGATTTGTTCGAAGGCTTAAGTGATTAAGACGATCACTTAAGCTGAATTTCGTGAAACGTACAAAGAGTTCGATAAGCGACTAAGCAGGAAGGTTTAATCGCTTATGGGGTTTCTCACGATTGAACAGAGAGCTGCTGAATCGATCTGACTAACCAATTCAACAATGCCTAATCGACTAAGGTAGTCGATTAAGGTTGAAAATATAGCTATTTATGTTGGTTGTTGGTGTGGTAATTGATTAAAGGGATTCTTAATCGATTAAGGTGCCAAAGGTAACCTTAGAAAAGGGCTTTTCGAGCACTATTCTCAGTAGCTCTTACACGATTCTTCTCCACACATTTTTGCATGATCTTGAGCTTTGGGAGACAAGTGTTGTAGCACTTTCCAACTGGTCCAAAGGCATACACAAGCAACAAGAGATCAAGCGAGAAGAGATTTCGAATTGTATTTTTACCTTAACTTCTTGTTTAGAGTTGTATCCTTGTTCTTATGTTGTATGAGACTTCTCTGCCTCTGGTTGTTCCAAGAATGAGTTGTTTTCATAATGGAGAGTGCGTCGTATATGGATCCTTGGATTATTGATCTCTTCTTGAGGTGAATATTAAGTAAATCTACTTGTTAGCATTGGAGAGCTTGCCTTGGATTCTATCCGCTGTAAATCAATATCTACGAAGCAAGCGAATAAGCACAACATGACCTAGTTCAGTAGACTGAGAAAGGTTTTCGGTAGACTAATAAACTTAATAACGACAAGATCACAGATCGTGATAAACTCGATCGTGAGGATGAAGTTTTAACCAGGATGGTAGACTGATAGGTCTTATCGATAGATTAAAAAGTCCTATAAAAGAAACCCCGAGCAAAACATTCAGGACATCAATTCTCCTATTCGACTCTCCGACTCTATGCTCAAAGATGGCAAGACTATGCTCATGCGATCAGTGAAACGTCAGGAGGAGTGCGAGGCGCTCAGGAATTTTTGACCAACCGTCAACAAGTTTGTTTGTATTTTATATGTATCCACACTTTATTTTATATTATTTGTTATTGATACAAAACCTATAAGAGGTTTATCCGCCTCAAGAAAAGTTTCGGAAAGGAGAAATGCTAAGTGGGCAGGCGGCTCCCTTACATAGGTCTTGGATGTACAAACCTTAGGGGTTGGGAACTAGGTAAATTTTTAAGTTGTTATTTGCTTTAGTTATTTATATTCTGCTGCTAGTAACTCTAATAGAAAGAACACGATGAAATGAAGAAAGTGAAAGATCCCCCAATCCCCCACCCAATTGATCCCACCGGTCTTACATTAGAGTGGGTTGATTAGGTTGGGTAAAAATTGATCAAGAGAGTGAGTTAAGCAGGGTACATTCAAGTTGGAGGAGCAAGCAAACCGATTGGATAGGTAGGGATAGAAGACAAATGGATGGAGTAGACTAAGTGAACTAGACAAGCAGATCAGATGGAATAAGTTAATCAATTGGGCTAAGCAAGTCTAATGGACCAATCAAATTAGGTGAACCAAATGAATATGTTAATTCAATCAAGCCATTCAAGCCAAGTTAGTTAGTCAGGTTGAGTAGGTTAATCAAGTCTAATATACCTATTGAGTTAGTCAGATCAGTTAAATTGAACGAATAGCTTGAGTTAAATTCGCAAGTGAATTAAATGAGCTAGGCAAGTATCAATTAATTAGTTTTGATTTTTTAAAACTTAGGTAACCAAATTATGCAAGCATATAGAGAGCCAAAAAAAAAAAAAAAAATTGGGCTCCTTTTAAATCACAAGTTGTAAAAAAAGGGGTTAAAAAAAATTTACAACACATACTTCACAGTGATGACTATGCAGTGGTACTGATAGATGGCGAATGGACAAAAATAATCTATTTCCTTTGACAATTTATGTCTCCTTCATTTGATCGAGAGTTGAGACTCAAGAGTTATATATATTTTTTTATTAATTATTCTATTCCATCTGCCTGAGATCTGCTTTCTTTCAATTTTGATTGATATGGTTTTTTCCGTGCGATGTGTTTAATCTTGGTAAGTGTTGTAGGGTCTAAGGAGTTTTTAATCTGCTCCACTTGGTTAATGATGTGTCATGTGGTTGTTTTAGTTTTGATATATTTTTATTGCTTATTTAATTAATTTGGTAGTATATATTAGTTTTTTCACTCAATCAATTCATAAATTGTATGCAATCAAGTTAACTATGTTGTAATTGACTTGAAATATAGGAGGCTAAAAAAAGTTCTATAAAGTTGAGTACTCAAGTTTTAAAAAAAGTATCATAAAAAATTTAATCACAAATTTTATTTATATTGTATTGCTACAATCTATTCCAATTTCTTTACTAGCTAGCTCTTTTTTGTGTAAGTGTACATAATATATTTTTAATATTTCCCTAGATATAATCAATAAACAAGGCTCCTAAATATTTATCTGACACTCAAAAGAGAAGAAAAAACACAAAAGAGAAGAAACATTAATTAAAGTCAGATAGATGATATTGATAAATATTTTGTAAGTAACAACAAAATATCAATAGAAGAACAAATGATGATTTGATGAATGTGGATCGAGAACTTTGATCAATGTACGATGATAATAAAGAAGTAATTCAACCTCTCCTTGTAAATGAATTTTATTACAAAAGTAATGCTAATATTGTGGAAGATATTCAACGTGAAAATATAAATGCATGTAACTTATTTCCCTTTAATATTTATGATATGGGAAATTAGAATAAAATATGTCAAAATGAGGGACTTCTTAGTTGAAATGATTTCAACTAGGCATAGCCAGGTGGGGACAGGGTCGTGCTATGACTAACTTCCCCAATTTCTTCCATCGTGACTTCCTTCATGTGATCTCCTCTCTCGATCTCCGAGCTCCTCACATGATTTTTCCTTGGTGATCTTTTCTCCCCTTACCCTTGATCTGTCGA
Source organism: Zingiber zerumbet (assembly GCA_037833815.1). Classification (NCBI taxonomy): domain Eukaryota; kingdom Viridiplantae; phylum Streptophyta; class Magnoliopsida; order Zingiberales; family Zingiberaceae; genus Zingiber; species Zingiber zerumbet. The sequence continues at coordinate 3,647,709 of JBBMJZ010000019.1, read as the reverse complement.
CAGGCCTCTCCAGCTCTCCCCAGATCGACAAGGCAGCTAAGGCATGACCTCATTGTGCCTGCTATCAGGTCACACTAGTCACGGCCTCACAGCAAGGCCGTGAGGCCAAGCACTACGACCTCACAGTGAGTTTGCGAGGCCTAGCGCTGTGAACTTGCAATGAGGTCGCAAGGCCAAGCACAACCTCAACCACGTGCCCTCGACCAGGCCATTGGCAAGGTAGAGGCTGGGTTCGTGTGCAGCACTAGCTGGGCCCAAGTGTAGCCTTGGCCGAGCGTGAGTGCATCCCTAGCCGTGCCTGTGTGCAGCCCCGGTTGAGCAAGAAAATTTTGAGCTTTGGTTGATTAATTGAGTTGTGTTGTGTTCTGGATTAAGTGTTGAAGAAAATAGCTTAGAGAATCGACGGATCATTGTTGCAACTAAAACCAAGGGCTAAGGTCAAAATTTTTGAATTTAAGTTCGTTTTCAACTCCTTAAATTTGAATTTAGGTTTTTGGATTGTGAATAGCGACGTACATTAATGTTTGGAATTTTCAAAAATTTTAGCTTATATTTTTAAGTATTCTCGAGTTTTCAGAGTTGAATAATTTAATTTTGGAAGTGTTGATGCATTATAATTGTAAAATATAATTTTTAGAAATTACCGTGTGTAGGTGTGAAGTAAAATGCAAAGTTTAGGACTTTTAGGAAATTTTATTTGCTATTTATTTTTTATTGTTGAAAAAAGATAGTCATTAAATTATGTAATTATATTTCTAAAATATTATGTTAATGATAAATTAGATGGAATAATAATATTGAGGTTTTTTATGGAGATAATAGATGAACTCATTTCAAATAGGACATCTCCCCCTCCACCCCTCCCTCCTTCGCCTCCACCACCACCTCCTAATGTTGACTCGAATATGTGTCGTCGTAATCCTGGGCTAAGAAAGAACATTGTCGAGTATAATGTGAATGAAAGGGAGATTGTTCGGCTTATTATTTGCAAAAAGATCTGTTTCGACTCAGAATTATGAATTTCCTTGGCGTTATTGTCCAAAGGAGAAACAAAGATTTTGAGTTATATAGTTCAGTAATCATCTTAATTAGTTAGAGTACAACATTGCAAAAGAAGTGACCTTATGTCTTTATTGCTATTTATTCAAAGCTAATTATAATGGTCAAAGTGGTGATGATTCTTTTATTACTAAGGGATTTAAAAATTAGATAAAGAAAGAAAATTTTCGTGAATATGTTGGAAATTAGAGCAACATTCACAATAGGTGTATAATGGCAGCTTATGACTTAATGAATCAAAAATATCATATTGAAACTTATTTGGCCAATTAGCCTAGTTAAGTAGATATTGATTATCGTGTTCATTTGACACCATCAATTAATTGTATAAGATTTCTTATGCATCAAGGATTATGATTTCATGGTCAGGATGAATCCATATACTCACTCTATCATAGTAATTTTCTTGAACGGTTAAAATTTCTTATTGACTATAATGAGGATATAAATAGAGTTGTACTAGACCTCAAACTGGCATTGCCTGGTATTCAACAAGATATTATCAAATACATTGCCTATTTAACCACTAATTCTATTTTTGGATATTTTGGTGATGAATTATTTAATATATTTTGGTTAATGAGGCTTGCAATGTATCTGTTAAAAAGCAATTGACAGTTACTTTACGGTTTGTAAATGAATGGGAAAACATTATTGAATGCTTTCTAGGCATGGTACATATAAGTGACATTATTGTCTTACCACTTAAGACTGTTATTGATTCTTTGTTGTACTAACATGGGTTATCTATATCTAAATTGTGAGAGTAAGGATACGATAGAGCTAGAAATATAAGAGGAGAATTCAATGACTTAGAAAACTTAATCACGATGGAGAACAAGTCTTCTTATTATATTAATTGTTTTGTTCATCAACTGTAACTTACACTTATAGTTGTTGCTTAAAATCACATAAGGATTTTTACTTTTTTTTTGATGTGGTTGCACAATTGAACAATATTGTTAGAGCGTCATGCAAGCGAAGAGACATGCTTCTTGAGAAATAATTTGTAAAAGCTATTGAAGGAATTTGCAATTGTGATATTTTCACTTGACGAGGTATGAATTAAGAGAAGACATTGAAAAGAGCTGAAAATATATGTTGGGGTTCAAATTATAATACAATATTGAGTTTAATATGCTTGTATCCTTTAGTTATATCGTTTTAATTATTGAAGAGAAGAGAAAAGCTCACAAGCAAATGACACAAGCTAATAATATGTTGGAATTAATGGGAAAATATTAATTCATATTTCAAATATACTTAATGAAGAATATCTTAGGCATCATGAATGATTTGTCACAAGTTTTACAAAGAAAAGATCAAAACATCTTAAATGTCATGATTCTTGTAAGATCAAGCAAACATCAACTGCAAACCATAAGAGATGATGGTTGAGATTTGTTATTGAATAAAATTCCTTTATTTTGTGTTAAATATGAGATAGTCAGCTCGCACAAGGAAGAGTACTTGTTTGCCTTTCATGGGAGATTACGATGAAGTATTGAAGGAAGAGCAAATCTTCACTTTTATCCCGTTGAAACATTTTATAAAGTGATAGATTTGCAACTTCAAGAGTTGCACAATAACTTTAATGAGGTGAACATAGAGTTGTTATGTATGACTTGTCTTGATCTATCAAATTCATTCTTTGCTTATGGCAAAAGAAAATTATTTCAGTTTGTTTAATTTTATCCATCTGATTTCTCCCCGATAGAATTAATGCATCCTGAACACCAACATGGAAACTTTATTTTTGACATGCAAGTAACAATCAATTCTTTGAGGTTACGTGGATTAGCGAACTTGCTAAAAGGATAGTTTAATTGAAGAAAAACATCAACTATATCCTTTGATATATTGGCTTTTAAAGTTAGCATTGTTATTATCCATTGCAACTGCAACTTAAAGAGAGAATTTTCAGTGAAAATAATCAAAATCTCACTTCGTAATCAGTTGGAAGATGGTATGATAAATGATTGTTCAGTACCATATATTAAGCGAGATGTGTTTGATATAGTTGATAATGAAGTTATTATTCAACATTTTCAAAGTATGAAATTTCAAAAAGTCTTATTGTAAAAATATATAAGTTATATATGACTTTTATTATACATTTTGTGTTGTATTAATTTTTAAAATTTATTAAATTTATTGGACCCTATGGTTATTTTGATATGATCAAACAAGTTAAGTTAGGTCCTGTGGTGTTTGACTTTGTGTCTAAGTGTGCAGTAACTTAGGAGCACAGGAAGTCGAGCGAAAGATGCAGCTAGCGAGAAGGATGACATGGAAGAGAGATGACGGGTTCGGTGCGTCTGAGGGACGAGGTGCTGCGGAAGAGTGCGCGGGCGGATGAAAAGGAGGCATGCGACGCTTCCGAGGGACGAGAAACCGGAGTGAAAGATTGCTCGAGAAGGTCGGAGGTTGGGTTCGAGTGGGCCCTATTTTAGATGGCCGAAATCACCCAAGCGAGAGGAGATAGAGTGGAAGACCCGAACCAAGGCAAGCAGAAACAGAGTGGAAGACCAGGACCAAAAAGTCAACAAAGGCTAATTTTTCAGTCCGAGGAGCCCTGATCTGGTCCGGGGAACTTAGACCTGTTCGGGGTGCCCGGACTCCAGGTGCTCGGAGCAGAAAATTATCCAGAACGTGACTTGGTACGTTCCATTGTGATAGGGATAAAATTTTATCCCCTCCCAGGCACCTGGAACCCTTCTAGGCGCCCCGGCCAAGGCTACAAATATAGCCCTAGTCCCAATGGTTAGGAACAACACTTGTAAATATTTTTAGTTTGTTCTACTATTTATTTGTGAGCCATCAATGCTGTAAGAGGCTTCTCCGCTTGAAGGAGACTGTTTACTGAGCTTTCAACTTCCTTGGATTAACAACCTCCCCGGTTGTAACCAAGTAACCCCTTCATGCATCTACTCTTAGTTTACTTCTTAAACTTATTTTATGCAAGTACTAGTTTAATAAAGCTATAAAGTTCGAGGAATATTCGTTTTTATTTGCAGGGTTATTCATTCCCCCTCTAGCCGAGCGTCAAGGGGCCTACAATTGGTATCAAAGTGGGTTCCCTTCAGGAGGACTAAGCGCCGAATGAAGCACACAAAATGACCAGACTAAGCATTTATCCACCGAAATTCGAGGGGGAATTCGCGAGCTAGAAGAAAAAGATGGAGGTATTTTTTAAAATAGATTTTGAATTATTAATCATTATGAAATATGGTTCACACAGGTGGAGCTACATGAGCAGAAGGACAGAAGAGCGAGGGGCCCTGTGGAGCTATCCGGGCAGAAGAGCGGATGGTCTGATGATCCCGTGAGGCTGTCAGGGCAATAGGACGGGCGATCGGGGGACCTTGTGGAGCCGTCGAGGAGGGGTGGAGGTCCTCGCCGCTTGGCCAAAATGGCCCACCCTCAATGATTTATTTCAAGATTTCTCAACCGAAGAGGCCCAGATACCAAGGCCCTAGACAAGGTATCTGTTGTAAAAAGAAGACATTAGTAAGTACATAGAAAAAAAGGAAAAAGGTACCTCCAAGTGAAAATCCTTACCCAGAGAAAGCAATATTTCTGCTCGGAGGAAACTCAGACCGAACATACACAAGAGCCCCTCCTAAAGTAGCTTCGAAATATCAAATTTCAGACCCACTAAGCGTTCTGAAGCTTTGGTAAAGGTCAGCTCTGTGCAAAAGTCACCCAGCTCAGGTGGGAGTGATTGGCGTCTAGTGGGCTAGGCCATGAGAGTGGGAAAGTGGACGAAAAAGTACTTAGCTTTCCAGTCCCTCCCCTAAATAGGTATTCTATCAAAAAAGGTTGTTATGGGGCGAGGTTGAAAGTGAAAAATATCGACAGTTTAGCGTTGTAGGACAAAAAAGTAGTGGAATACTAGTGGGGTTAGAGAAATTTCATACAGACAGAATAAGATAGTGACCTCACACATGATGCGAATAAAGTTGGGGATAAACTAGCAAAGGGGAATACGAAAATACCAACTCACGTCGAAGAAGAAATTAGGGATAGGGAACTAAGGCTCGCCAAGATTTGATCTTTAAAGAATGTCACGTGAGAAACGTGTGACCTATGGGGGCGGTCATTTTTAGTAGGCATGATCAAGTGAATAATGTAAGGGATCTCATAGGTAAAACGGAGATCATCCAGGTCTACTTCGGTGAATCCGAGACTAATTGAGTATACCACAGAGCAGAGGTGCCCATAAGGGAGTCGAGAAGAGCGTTGAGTCAAGAAAATGAGAGGGTTGAGTGAAGAAAATCTCAAGAAAAGGAAGAATGTGGGAAGACGGAAAGTAGATTGAAACAAGGAGGTAGTCAAGGTCGCTAGGAGAAGAAAATGAAGAGGCATGATGAAGATAAAGTGTAGGCGTGTGGAAGAAACCGTTAGGTCTTTTTAAAGAAGCATCTGGGATAAATAGGTTATACGATCGCCTTGAAAGACATGCCAATCACAGGGGCTGGCAAATGAACCACATGATCACATCAAAGGATGTGCTAATCACCCAGACTCATTGGATTGAAGAGTAGGTGGAGCGTCGTCCATACGGAATATTATCTGTCAGCTGTCTTGTCTGGGAAAAGTAAGGCGGATAGACATGTGGTAGTATTAAAAAGGAGACATTTATGACATCGGCAAGAGACAAAGGAATAACGCAACATGCCATTCTAGGGGTCTTGTCTTGCATTTATGATGATGACGTTTGACTAGTCCAACTAAGATTTGGTTTATTACACGAGTATAAAGCCCCACATCTACGACCGAGCAGGTTCTCATAAGGAAAGAATGCCCCACCTAAGTTTCTTGGTTATATCCGACCAGTTCCTCGTCTGAGAAAGGTTTTAAATAATTTATCTTGAGCTGACTTGCAACCAGCCCACTGCTTCGTGCGAATAGGTCAATAATAAGATTGGCAAAGCACTCATTAGCCGATTGGTTACATACTGGCTATCTACTAACCTAATTTATGGTAAATACTCTCTATTCGGTCGATTATACACCCATCCACTCTAGCTCAATTTGATTAACACATGGATAGGCTATGCAAGTTATTACCCAATCAGTGCATAGGGGAATAGGATAGTGTTCGCAAGCATATAGAAATAAACAAGCATACATAGGAAGGGCAAATAGAAACAGCGGTTCATTACAGGATGAGAAAAATCTACATCCAATCGGAGTTTTGAAGATAAGATTTAGAAAGCTATTTGAAGACGGTGAAGGCTTCAACCAAAAGCTCATTTAGGAGCAACTAGCAATCTAGAAAATCTTTGGGCAGTTTAGATGCCAGTAGGCCAACCTCCTGCAGTTGGGTAACGACCCCTTTAGCTCCATAGCAGAATATCTTGTTAATAGCGTCGCCAACTTGGGAGCCAAAATCGGAGGAAGCAAAGTAGGTAGTCTTCCTGGCTTTAAAGCGGCCATCCTCCCCTGTCCAATAGTTTGCCAACCTATCCTGAGATTTGATTAACTCAGATTGCACCCTAGCCAGCTCTAACTTGGAAGCTGCAGCCTCAGATTTTGCAGTCTCTAACTTAGCACATAAGTATTCCAGGGCAATCCTCTGAATGCCTATTTGTTGTTGTGAATCGGCCTCCCTTAGGGTGCTGGCGGCCAACTCAGCATATTTTGTCACCAGGGTCATTAGGACCAAAGCATGGGTGTCCTCTAGCTCCTTTAGTTTAGCAGAAAGGTCCTGAGCATCAAGGGGTTTCACATCAAAATCAGTCACTAATTGGACTCTCCTCACACTTTCTGAGTGAAGCCAACTGTCGCTGGTCTTTAGAGCGATCTCCAGTTTCCACACTTTCTTCGCTTCATTGTTGGATTTATCCTGAGCTTCCTATGATTTCTTTTCTGCTGCTACAAGCAAGTTGGCTTGTGTTGGATTTTCTTATGGGGCGATCAGGTAAAAAATCAGGCCTATAGACATGGAGGGCCCCTACTCCATGGCTTCCCCTTGTAGAGCCTCATTCTCTCGTTATAGCCCCGCCACAGCTTGGAACACACTCATTCTAGCCACCCAAGCCTATAGAAGAGCACAGTTAACATTCTATATACATAGATAAAACAACCGCAATTGATCACAGTTAGCTATTAGGAGAACCTATCTGCTAACTTCAGCATTAGGTAGTCCAACACTTTGCCTGCCACACCTTTCCAGGCCTCTACTAGCAGGCCCTTCAAACATACCTACCTGCAGGCAGGTGAGGGGCCAACATATCCAGTTAGGGCTAGAACTTAGAGAAAAGGCACGTTGAAAATGAACGTGAATAGGAAGCAGTCTTTTGGAGGATGGGATGACTAGGGGAGAGCCTCCATGGGTGAGACGATTGATGAAGGAGAAGAACCCTAAGGCATAGAAGTGACGAGTGAGCCGCTCACCCTCGAAGTCATTTCCCCGGGTGTTAGGCTAGGGGAAGGGAGGAGTGAAGCATCTTGCTCGGGGGAAGCGGGAGTACTTTCCTTGATGAGGGTAGAACTCTGAGTGGACAGATAAGTCAAAGATGCCTGCTTGGTGGATGACTGCACCAAGGGTGTAACTTGGCACCTTTTGTGTTGAAGTCATAAGGGCCGCTTGGGATCCATGATGGGAGTTTTCTCGAGAAGGGTGAGGGGCTCGTCAGCCCCCACTTCCTCGCTGGCAACTATAACATCGCCACCCATTTGATGACGAGAGGCCTCTCTCGAAGAGTCAGTCGGTTGATTCTCCCAGTCGACCAATATGGCACGCGCTCGTTGGTGTATTTTATCTTTCTTTAGTTTGGAGGAGTTGATGGCATATGCCTTAAACATGATGTCCTCTACGTAAAAAAGGAGGGACCTTAGCCAGTGAGAATGTAATAGCTAAGTTACCAGGACTTACCGAAGTGAGAGGGAAGGGTTGTGTAGATGGGACTCAGCCTGAATACATAAAGGAGGATTTCTTGTAGCAAGGAAGGAAGGAGGAACTGCACATCTGTTAACTTTTCTAAAGCAGTAGCGTTGGCAAACTCATGTTGATGGTCCCCTAACTTAGAAGATGAGGGGAGATCTGATTGCCACTTGGTCAGCCAAAAGAGGGGCTCAGGTGCTTCAATATAAAAGAAATGACATTTCCAGCCTTTATTAGAACAAAGCATATTCTTGAAGAATACTGCATTAGGTTGACACTGGACCATAAAGACCCCGAGCTCTGATTTCTTGAGATAATAAAAATGGTGAAAGAGATAGGGGGATAAGGGGATATCATACAAATGACACACAATTATCATTCCGCATATAACATGGAAGACATTAGAAGCAAACTGAGAGAGGGGAACACGGAAATACTGGCTGAGGTCGGAAAAGAACTGAGGAATGGGAAATCGTAGATTAGTGTGAAATTGATCCTTGAAAAAAGTTACGAAGCCAGGAGGAGGGTGATGAGGGTGGTATTTGTTAGTGTAAACCCTAAGAGTCAATCAAGAGTTGATTGACTTAATACATATTGTATCATATTTCATTAATAAAGATAAAAATTTATGGTTATTATATTACTTCAAATCTGTGCTAGATGAATAAATATAGCAATATTCTTGGATAGTAGGTTCTAGTGTACAACATATCAATTGGTTAAATTAATAGTGAAAGACCATAGATATATATAGACACTGCTCTTAACTATTCCTAGTCAAGCATTAATATATAAAGACAATATTAATACATTAAGACTAGCATATAGATCAATTGATGGCTTAATCTCACAAGACATGGATATAATATATCAAGTTGACAA